>JAMQGT020012821.1:0-11833 GCA_024447675.2 Pterophyllum scalare | reverse complement strand
TAGTGTTGTGATCTTTTTTTTTTAAATTTTTTGGGGGGTGGGGGGCTTCTTTTAGTCAACTGCACTGCTGCTCTCTAAGACTGTAATGTTTTGTGTGGTGTCTGCAGGCTGTCAGGCTGTCTGATTACAGAAGAAGGTTTCTCTGTTCTGACCAAAGCTCTGAGCTCCAACCCCTCCCATCTGAGAGAGCTGGACCTGAGCTACAACCATCCAGGAGAGGCAGGAGTGAAGCTGCTGGAGCAGCTGAGACTGGAAACTCTCAGGTATGGAGAGGCCTGTTGCAGACACAGACAGTTTCTAAAAGAGGAGGGGGTCCAGTAACATATATATCCAACCTGAAGAAATCACACATGTATCAATTTTTTTAATCACCTCATGGCAGCTGTGAGAGGTTCCAGTATCATAAAACCACTAAGTCTATGCTACAGGTATGGAAGAAAAAATAGAATACAGCACACTGCACATACACTTTGTACCAATGGATCTTATTAACTTAGAATATATGTACGCATTTTGTTTCATCTCAATTTCATATCTTAGCATTCACAGGTTGATATAATGTTCATCACTTAACTAAAAAAACGAAACTAAAAACATTTCCTTCAAGTGTATGAGTCCAAATGTTGGACTGTTCCTTTATCAGTGTCTAACAGTGTGTGTCTGAGAGCGATGTAATGTCCATGTGTGCATGCTGAAAGAGACTGTGCTGGTCTGACCCCCCTCCTCCTTTCAGGGCGGAGCCTGCTGGAGTCCGATGGCTGATCCCAGGTCTGAGGAAGTGTAAGTGTGTTTTTAATGTGATTGATGAAAACAAAGCAGCACACATTCAACCATCTTCAAACTGTCACATCACTCATTCACATCTCTGATGTCAGGAGTCATCATCAAAGTGTCAATCAATGAACAGATGATGGATCAATAACTGCAGCTGGATTGTGTTTGTTCTCTCCATCAGATTCCTGTCAACTCACAATCGACACAAACACAGTGAACACAAACCTACAACTGTCTGACAACAACAGGAAGGTGACACATGTGGAGGAGGTTCAGTCATATCCTGATCATCCAGACAGGTTTGATCATAGATATCCTCAGCTGCTGTGTAGAGATGGTCTGACTGGTCGCTGTTACTGGGAGGTCGAGTGGAGAGGAGAGGTTTATATATCAGTGAGTTACAGAAGAATAAAGAGAGGAGACAGAGATGACTGTGTGTTTGGAAGGAATGATCAGTCCTGGTGTCTGTTCTGCTCTGATGTTAAGGGTTACGCTGTCTGTCACAATAAGAAAGAAACACACATCTCCTCCTCCTCCTCCTCCTCCTCCTCCTCCTCGGTCTCTAACAGAGTAGCAGTGTATGTGGACTGTCCTGCTGGCACTCTGTCCTTCTACAGAGTCTCCTCTGACACTCTGATCCACCTCCACACCTTCAACACCACATTCACTGAACCTCTTTATCCTGGGTTTACACTCTGGTTTCCTGCTTCCTCAGTGAGTCTGTGTGTAGTTTAGTGTAAAGAGTGTCCTCCTGTCAGAGAAACTCTGCCTGTTGAACAGATAGTTCAGTCTGTACATGTCTGTCTCTTTCACTCACAAACACGTTTTAACATTCATGGATTCAATCAGTTGATGTTTGAAACTGCAGATAAATTCCTCTATGAAGAAGGTTATGTCTTAAAAATATGATGAAAGTTCACTGAAGCTCCAATAAAGCATCTCCTTCAACTGTGAAGCAGTTTGGCTCTAAGTTGATGGTTTGTCGCTCTCTGCTGGTAAAACGATGAACTACACTCTGATCTTCATGACAGCTTTCATCAAATATGTAAAACATCCTTCATTTCCTTCCTATGATATAGAACTGATTTGACGGATAACCCTGATGATAAATATTCACACACTGTTAGTCTTGGACTTGTATTAGGCAATTATCACAAACACACCTGTAAGTGGAAGCAACAAACTCCTTCTTTAAACATGTAATATTTTGAGTTTTATTTCAAGTCACTGAAATTTGCAGGAAAAAATAAATAAAAACCTAAAATAAATAAAATTGTTAACATGTTGCAGCACGGTGGCGCAGTGGTTAGCACTCCTGCCTGACAGTTAGAATAAGATCTGGGAGGCCTGAGTTTAATTCCACCTTGGCCTAGGCCTCTCCCTCTCTCTGTGGAGTTTGCATGTTCTCCCCGTGTCTGCATGGGTTTCCTCCCACAGTCCAAAGACATGCACTTACTGGGGTTAGGTTAATTGATTACTCTAAATTGCCCGTAGGTGTGAATGAGAGCATGAATGTGAATGTTGTCTGTCTCTCTGTGTTAGCCCTGCGACAGGCTGGTGACCTGGTCAGGATGTACCCTGCCTCTCGCCCTGTGTCAGCTGGGATAGGCTCCAGCCTCCCCGCGACCCTGAACAGGATAAGCAGAAGTTCAATTCAATTCAATTCAGTTTTATTTATACAGCGCCAAATCACAACAAACAGTCGCCTCAAGGCGCTTTGTATTGTGGGTAAAGACCCTACAATAACACAGAGAAAACCCAACAGTCAAAACGACCCCCTATGAGCAAGCACTTGGCGACGGTGGGAAGGAAAAACTCCCTTTTAACAGGAAGAAACCTCCAGCAGAACCAGGCTCAGGGAGGGGCAGTCATCTGCTGCGAAGAAGTGAAAGGATGGATGTTCACATGTTTTAAATGTTTCTTTGTGCTTTTGCTTTGTTTACTTGGTAGTTGATCTTCCTTTGTTGCTGATTCTGTATGTTTAATGAAATGACACGAAGAGTTTTTAATTGATCAAAATACTGAAATATTGTTTTTATAATTGTGCTGCTAACTGTTGTTAACCTGTAACAGGAGGACAGAGGGAGGAAGAAGCAGCAGCCTGAGCCTGACCACAAACACAAGTTAGCATAAAACAATACTGACAATGGGCAATATCAAGGTGCAATACCACATCTGTCAGACGTTTTATATCTTCCTTTGTTGTATTTGTGTTTATTATTTATCTATTAATTTGCTTGTATATTTCTGACTACTGTTGTGCTTGCTTGTGTGCCTATAATGTAAAAGCCCTACTGGAACTTTAATTTCCCTGACAGAACCCTCCCAAAGAGATTAATAAAGTTTAACCTAATCTAATATGTGAACACAAATATTACTAAACTAATACAACCCCTGGCAAAAATGATGGACTCACCAGTCTCTGAGGATGTTCCTTCAGTTGTTTCATTTTGTAGGAAAAAAGCAGATCACAGACATGACTAAAAACTAAAGGCAGTTCAAATGGAAACTTTCTGGCTTTAAGAAACACTAAAAGAAATCAAGAAAATAACTGTGGTAGCCAGTAACAGATTTGTAGAACAAGCACAGGGAATAAATGATGGAATCACTCAATTCTGAGGAAAAAATGATGGAATCATGAAAACAAACAAACAAAATAACACTCCAACACATCACTACTTTGTTGCACCACCTCTGGCTTTTATAACTGCTTGCAGTCTCTGAGGCATTGACTTAATGAGTGACAACCAGGACTCTTCATCAGTCTGGCTCCAGCTTCCTCTGATTGCTGCAAATACAAACACACAAAACGATGACAAAGCTTTGATTGAGGGCTAACATTGATTAACTGAAGGCCTTCCTGCTCCTCAGCAAAAGAAACGGGTTACTGGGAACACTTCTCAGGCCGGTTCGAGCTGTGAGCACAGCTGCAAGTATACATTATGGTGTTAAACTGTTATTAATATTATTCTTGTGTAATTTTATGGTACAGCTGTGTTAAATGACTTTTCATCTTTCCTCTGAACAAATGAATGCATATTTAAACTTCCATTTTGTTTCTGTGGACATTAACTTCACTGGATTATTCCATTTTGCTGTAGCTCTAACATCAGTTACAGCCTGAAGTATTTTGAGAGACACAAAGACCTGGACAGGTTGTGTTCTTAGGGTCTGAAGAGAGTCACATTTGTTTTAAAGTGCTTTTTGTTGAGATTCATTTGAAATGCTTGTTGGTTGTTGATGGTGTACAGTTAGAATATGCATTCATTACAAATACCTGCTTCATATATTACTGAGTTTTTTTTTTATGAATTTGAATTCCAGTTAAATTCATAGGTGTCAAGTTTTTCTATTTTGTGTGAACAACAGTATTCTTTTATGTGTGTCTGAGCGGTGTTCAAGAAAGAATGACTCTTTGGCATTAAGTGAGGGGCGGGGCATTTCTGAAGCTGCACAGAACAACCCAACAGCTACTCACTTCTGGCCTTCACAGTCCTTAGAAGGATGCAGCCCCTCAGTTGTGACACCGCTGTGGTCTGCGTTTACTGTTCACTTTGGTTACACTTCAAAATTCACAGATTTATATAAAGTCAATCCAAGTCCTGTACATATAAAGCCTTCTTCTAACAGCCTGAGCTCCTCTCCAACATGTTTCTCCATAGTCTAAAACATCTTATTCACCTTTTCGGTCATTTGAACTGCCTCCATCATCCAAAAATTAAGTCCAAAGATGGGTCCTGCAGATTCAGGTTTGGAGTGGAAGGAAATGGCCTGAGAGAAGTCTGCACACAGCCTACAACTCCATCTAGTAGCAGTTTGCTTGTAATTGAGCTATTCATATTCACACAGTGATTCAAGATGTTCACTCAGCTGTTGGATATTTTAGTGTCATCAACACCTGGAACTATGAGCAGTTTCAAAGATAAACTTTAACTTTGCACCTGATTGTTTTTTTAAAGTTTTCCCAACGCTGACAGCCAGGCAGGAGGAGTTTGACTCTGAAGCTTCGAGGCAGAAAGCAGAACAACATCAGGAAGCAGCAAGAACGAGAACAAGATGGCAGCTTTAAATCCTCTGAGTGGGGAAGCGGGAACAGGTGAGGGCGCCGTGGGAGTCAGGTGACTGAAAGCAGGTGCAGAGTCTGAGGACACCTGGTGGTTGGATGGAGTGAAGAGGTGGAAGCAGCACAGGGCTGAGACAGGAGCAGTTTGAGACAAGGGTCTGACCCACAGCAGACCCCACACCGCCTGCGAGTCCTACAGCAAGTTACTGCTGGACAAGGATGATGGATTCTGACCTGAGCCAGTTCTCTGGACTCTTTTTACCTGCTCTGTTCCCTTTTTTACACCCACATTTAGCAGGTCACATCCTTCAACTTAATGTGAGCTGTAAAAGAAAGAAATCTGCTATCAGGAGGAAATCAGAGTGAATCAGGCTCTGCTGTTAGCAGAAGTCTGAGAACAAGGAGAAGTTAATTCCACAGTGACAGGTGCAGATGAGGAATGCCCACATCCCATAATGTTTATCTCATTCATCAACCTGATACAGTCAGCTGAGCATTGATGTGAGACACAAAACAGTGATAAAAAAGCTGCCCAGCCTCATTCTCAGTTTTCTGTGAGACAGCATGGGTCAGTTACACCTGTTTCAGGTGTCCATCATCACACTGAGTTCTCCTCTAGCTCCTCCTTCCTGCTGAACCTGAAGCAGCTATTGGCTCCCACAGACTGTCTGCCACATCAGTGTTATTATTATTAGTGGCAGGCTTGCTGTTCCTTAAAGGTCTGCTGGTTAAAGGTTTGCGAAGAGTAAATTCAGTGTTTAGGTCTGTCTACTCTGCCTGACTGACTCACTGTGAGCTATTTATTGTATTTAGTTAGTCCCACTGATACACTCACTCAGACTCTGCATACACACTGATTGGCTGAAAGACATACTGTGGTTTATTGAGTTCAATGAAACACTGATCATCTAAAGACTGTGTGCTCTTCCTCCTTTAGCATGGACTTTGAGCTAGGCTGTGATGGAGGAAGACAAAAGTTTCATGTTTTCACGTGTCGACTTATGAACTTTACTCTGACACGGCATATATTTGGACAAAACACATGAAGTTATATCATGCACAAACACACACACATACTCACATATACCCAGAAAGGACAGGAGTCTGCTTTTAAATCCAGTTTGATCTGAGACACAAACATCGGTTTGTACACAGACAGCAAAAAGCTGCATTTAGATGAAGAGAAAAGTTAAAAGTGGAGCTTCATTCGATTTGTCTTCATTAAAGGGACGTATTTGTCAGTGATGTTTTATTGTTTTTTTAACCATGAGGTGGAGTGAATTAATCGTTACATTCCTTCTCCATATTTTGTTTTGATGTGTTTGAAAAAGTGTAAAAGTCAGATTAGTGAAGATGTGAGTCCAGACGATATCTCTGCAAAATGCTGCAGCTAGAGTACTGACAGGGACTAGAAAGAGAGAGCAGATTTCTCCCATATTGGCTTCTCTTCATTGGCTCCCTGTTAAATCTAGAATAGAATTTAAAATCCTTCTCCTAACATACAAGGTCTTGAATAATCAGGCCCCATCTTATCTCAAAGACCTCATAGTACCATATCACCCCAATAGAGCACTTCGTTCTCAGACTGCTGGCTTACTTGTGGTTCCTAGGATACTTAAAAGTAGAATGGGAGGCAGAGCCTTCAGCTTTCAGGCCCCTCTTCTGTGGAACCAGCTCCCAGCTTGGATTCAGGAGACAGACACCCTCTCTATTTTTAAGATTAGGCTTAAAACTTTCCTTTATGATCAAGCTTATAGTTAGGGCTGGATCAGATGACCCTGAACCACCCCTTAGTTATGCTGCTATAGGCCTAGGCTGCTGAGGGGGGTCCCATAATGCACTGTTTCTTCTCATTCACCTTTATTTACTTGTTTATACTTCACTCTGTATTTAATCATTATTATTAATCTCTGTCTCTCTTCCACAGCATGTCTTTTGTCCTGTCTCTCTCCACTCAGCCCCAACCGGTCACAGCAGATGACTGCCCCTCCCTGAGCCTGGTTCTGCTGGAGGTTTCTTCCTGTTAAAAGGGAGTTTTTCCTTCCCACTGTCACCAAATGCTTGCTCATAGGGGGTCACTTTGACTGTTGGGTTTTCTCTGTAATTATTGTAGGGTCTTTATCTTACGATGTAAAGTGTATTGCGGCGACTGTTTGTTGTGATTTGGCGCTATATAAATAAAATTGAATTGAACTGAACTGTCGGAGAAATGAACAAAACTCAGTCACATCTGAACACACAAACATCAAACACACATTGTTAGATTAAGGTTGACTTTACACTTCTTGATGATATCATTGTCTCTGATGTCCATCCAGAATACATTACTGGGTGCTTAAAATGCAACAACTTGTCTTTGCATCAAATCACAGGAGGATCAGCCAGTCATTCTAGCAGCAGTATAAGCACGTAGTCTGGACTTGATTAAAATCTCTGAGCACAGCAGATGATGTTTAAATGCTCTCACACACCTTCAGACACAATCTGATTAAAACCAGCTGAACCAGCCGTGATGTTTTCAGTACAAACGTCAGTGTTTGTGTAGACACAGAGTGACAGAAACACTCTGACCTGATTGTGACATCACATCTGTATTATTCAGAGCTCAGAGGCTTTGAGAAGTTAAGCTGTGACTGCTTCCTGAACATGTTGGTTTGAGGGAAATCAAAGTGCAGATTTAATGTGAAAGAAACAGGAAGGAAAGGAGAGAAATGTTCCCGTGTCCCTGGGAAAGTAAGAATCTGAATGGGAAGAAATGAGAAAAGAGGAAGCTTCACTTTTCACATGAAAACTTGAAGGATGTTAAATGAACTAGACTGCTGCTCCTGTTGAGCCCCTCCCACCTGTGCTGCTTCAGGTGGAGTCCCACCCGCTTCCTGGAAGCAGCTCACCTGTGTGTCAGTGTTTAGCGTCCAGGTGTGGAGTGGAGCTTCTTCTGCTGCTGCTCTGTTTGCAGAAACTGTAAGTTTGCTTTGTTTCCTCCTTGCACAGAATTGTAAAGCACTTTGAGTACTGTGAAAAGTGCTCTATAAGTCTAAGGCATTATTATTATTATTATTATTATTATTATTATTATTATTATTATTATTATTATTATTCAACAGTTTGTCGTCAGGAACTTTCCTGTTTGTTTCTGCTCTGTGAGGTTTGGACCTGGTGTTGGATTTGGGATGTTTCTGAAAACAAATTTGTCGAGTAGTCTAAAAGACAGAAAACTCTCAGAAAACTTTTTAAACTGAGCACATTTTAAATGTACAAAATCAAACTTTGGCCAAACAAATGCTGTGTGTGTATTTTAGGAGATATATGAACTCCCGATTAATCAGATCATGTTTTAAATTAAATGTGCGACACTTTGTGCTGCGTGTGACGCTGCAAACACAAACAGTGTCAGTTTGCAGCAGTAACCTTGGGGTGGGTTCAGAATGACCTCCCGTCTCCTTTGCCTAACCACTTTTCCTTGACCTTGATGGAAAACATCATGAAATCAAGGAAAGGTGAGTAGGAGAGTTGATAAGGACGTAGGAGAAGAGAAGCGCAGTGACAGCATGATGTTTGACTCAGTGTGACTCCAGAGTTTTTGTTATACTGAAGCAGCACTGCTTATATTTATTTCTTTTATTTATGGGATATTTACACCAGTGCTGGTGCTGGTGGTGGGGAGGACACATTTGTCATGAGATTAACAAATAGGTCGCCTGTTTTCTTGCACTTACTTTGCAGTTGTTGTTTTTGTCCTCACAGCAGGGATACTCCGTCACTTTCCTTGCTTTTGTGTGTGGTGGTGGTGGGGGGGTGCAAGCTACACAAGATGATTTATTTAATTACATTTTGTATCTCTGTGTTTAAGTCAATAGATGGCATATATCAAATGTACGTTTCCCTTTCAGGAGGAGAATATTTAAATGAATCACACAAACATGATTTACTAAGACACACAGTGTGCTGCACATTGCACTAAATTTAATGCTGAAACATGTTTTATGGCTGATGAGGTTGTGACAGTTGGTTGTCAAGATTTTTTTAATTATTATCAATAATCCATCCATTTTCCATCTTCCACTTTTATTATTATTATTATTATTATTATTAGCTAACATCATAACTAACACTTTTTACCTCACAGCAGTGACCCTGCATCATCACAACAGTTTGCACTTTTGCAAATGTTTCAGGTAAAGTGTGTTTTGTGTAAATGATGGACTTAAAAAACAAACAAAATTATGAGTAGAATACAATAGCTTTATTTTCATTATATGTCACATAATGAAATTACCGATATATTAATATTATAAATATTTTATATAGATATCTTATTCTATCTATGACGATGACTGCACTGTTCATGGGAGTTCCAGTCACAGTGAATGCATCGTGTGTGCTGGGCTGCAGCTTCGTGGCTCCATCTAGTGGACTGATAGTAGAAGTAGAGCAGCTGGTGGCAGCTTCCTCTGCCTCACACTGACTGACTGCATTCAGCTGCTCACATGATGAAAGGAGGATTTGAGTTGTTGTGCACATGAATGATGTGTGTTTCCTCTGCAGGTGAAGGTAGAAAGTGTGTGTGAGCTGGTGTGAATTCAGCAGCATGGATCAGTGTGAGGACAGAGAGGAGGGAGTCCCTCCCTCTAAAACCACTCTGTGTGGGGAACATGAGAGCCAGGCCAAAGGTCAGAGGTGAGAGGACCATCTCTAACTGTCCATGACTCTTCTCCATGTCACAGCTCAGCACTCACATCACTGCTGCATCATTATTCACAGGAACCAACCTGAACCTGAACCTGAACCTGAACCTGAACCCAGCTGTGTGTCCTTAAAGAGCGATGTGTCAAAGGATCCTCTTGTTAACTTTACAGCAGGTGTTCCTCCTCCTGCAGAGAGGTAATGTGTGTCTAAATGTTGTTCCTGACTCAGTGTTTCTGAATAAATCCTCCATCATGTTTAATGTCAGCTCAGCTCTTTTTCACACACATTTCTGTGTTCATATGTGAAGCGGTGTGTGTTGGAGTTTGTTCCACAAACACAAACCGTTCATACAGTGCAGGATATAATTATTTGATCCCCTGCTGAATGTGTATGTTTGCTTTACAAAGAAATTAACTGTCTCTAATTATATATTGGTAACAATGTTATGGCAAAACTACCCACTGAATTCATGGCAAATGTCCACAAAAGATGGTCACCCTGAGAAATGTTGTTGCCATATATGGGTAAAAAAAAAATCTGAAAAAATATTCCTTTAACATCCAGGATCTGAGTTTTTTTGTTATAGTAACCACTCAGAAACCAGATTGTCCTGGACCCTGAACCCTGCTCTGTGTCCTTAAGGAGGAACCAGTTAAAGGATTTTCATATTCTTAAAGAAGGAAATTCTGCTGCAGAGAGGTAATCTGTCTCTAAATGCTGCAACTGACTCAGTCTGAACAAGATTTTGTGAATTAATTTTCCAACATGTTTAATGTAAGTGCAGCTCTTTGTCACACACATTTCTGTGTTTGTATAAGAAGTGGTTTGTGTTGGATTTTTTAACTGTCCATGACTCTTCTCCATGTCACAGCTCAGCACTCACAACACTGCTGCATCATTATTCACAGGAACCAACCTGGACCTGAACCTGAACCTGAACCTGAACCTGAACCTGAACCTGAACCTGAACTTGGACCCAGCTGTGTGTCCTTAAAGAGCTGTGGTTAATGGGGATTGGTACTAACTTTAAAACGGACTTTCATGTGACCAACAGTGAGTAGTTTCCTTTTTTTTCTTAGTTCTGTTTTAGATGATGAATTGTTCTCTTTAAGATTTTTAGATAATGTATTAGTTCTAATTTGGTGCATCATGCCTGTAAATTTGAATTTTCAGTTTTTCAGTTCTGTTTATAAAACCATTAGATTTCCAAATTTTTCTTTAGGATCCATCAGAGACCAGAATCTGCTGGAGCTGGATCCAGCTGTGTGTCCTTAAAGAGCGACCAGGTCGAAAGGGCATTCCTGCATTGAGTTTCAAAGAAGGACCGTCTCCTCCTGCAGAGGGGTGACTGTGTTTAAAGGTTTCTGAATAATGTAAACAAAGCTCAGCTCCTAGCACACAGGCCTGTGGAACTCCATAACTAAGAAGACAAATATGAACGAGTTGGAGTCTATAAGACACAGCCTGACTGATCCAGACCACTGCAGTGCAGTACCATTTGATGACTATGGCATGTCTCTCATGCTCTGTAATCAGATGTTGTGCTCAGTGCAGTATCAAATGCTGGCAGCAGTGAGTGAGGGAAAGTTTGTGGTAGGGGGGTGAGAGCCATCGGCACGTATTATTAAATTTCATCAACAATTAGGCACGCGCGCACACACACACACACACACACACACACACACACACACACACACACCACACACACAGAGAGAGTTAAAAAAAGTCAAGAGTTGGTACAAAGTACCATTTTAAAATGAAGGAAATTTCATTATTTTGGTTTTTGATGTCTCCACCCTTTTTTAAACACACATTGAATTTTACTATTGATG
Organism: Pterophyllum scalare; assembly: GCA_024447675.2. Taxonomy (NCBI): domain Eukaryota; kingdom Metazoa; phylum Chordata; class Actinopteri; order Cichliformes; family Cichlidae; genus Pterophyllum; species Pterophyllum scalare. The sequence goes on along the minus strand of JAMQGT020012821.1, from coordinate 478 downwards.
GAAACTCTGTTAAAAACCAACAAACAAAACTGATAATGTGCTGACATTTTGTATTTATTTTACAATTGTAATCAGTGGGACTATTACGCCTTTACCACTAGAGGAAGAAAGCCGATCCACTGTACACAATGTACACATCCAATCATGACTTCATGGATCTTTAAGCTTGTGTTTGTCTCACACAAACTCAATGAGATCTAATTCTTCATTATGCCTCCACAGAATGGACCAGACGAGGCCAGAAGTTGCCAGTGGTCAGTCTGCCCAACATCCTCCAGATACACCTGCACTCCATATTTATGGTCTGTACATGTGCAAAAACTAATTTTTACATCTATTTAGTTTAGTCATCTCCATGCTGCACTTCGTAGACCAACGGATGGTCAGTGTGCCCATCAAGGAATGTTTGACTCCGTGGTTTCAATTTATTGAACCATTCATATGGTATTCTATTCCAGATGGTGGAGGAAAACATTCT
>JAMQGT020012819.1:0-159274 GCA_024447675.2 Pterophyllum scalare | reverse complement strand
TATTGCTTTTTTTGTTCTTGGTTCAGTTACGTATTGCTGTGAACTGAAAAGCTCCAAAATAGGGCCAACGCGGAGAATCGGGTCACTGGAGTGGATCTGGGGCAATGTCACACAGCCTACAGTTCATGTTCTGTGTCCAGCTCACTGCTGTTCTATTTACAGAGAACACATCAATAATTTCTGCATCTCTCTCTCTGCATACATGAAGGAAGCTATACTGTACACGTTCAGTCTGTAGTTGGACGGCATGCAGCCGGCACAGGCTGAACCCATTACTGGAGTTAACCCACATTAATGTTTCATCACTGAGTCATCTCTCATCATGCAGAAAACCGGTGGCCTCACTTTACACACTCCCTGTTTGCAGTATGTTCGGGAGACGGTTAGGATCCTTGTTTAGAACATCAGCCATAGGGCCTGTGCTAGTTTGAACCCGTCTGCAGGTGGCGACCTTCAGCAGGATGGAAGTGGTAATGTAATAATAAAAATCTATTTATATAGCACTTTTCAAAAAAAGGAGTCACAAAATAAAGCAAACATTTTAGGGGAAATGCATATGGAGGCCAATAAACTGTATAAAAAAATACAGAAATTATTTTAGAAAGAAAACAGTTCAAAGGAAATTAAGACTCAAGTAACCTTGTTTCAAGCCACTGACTCAGCTGACCTGATTTACTTCAGGCATCTCATCCCTGAGCCTCCAGGCCCTTTCAGTTTTCAGCAACAGACAAAAGACCCCTGCCCAAGGATCCCGAGCTACATACTGCTGCATGTTATACTGAGAGCTTAGAGGTGGAGCAAATCCAGAAGAATCAGCTGTCAGCTGAGTTCTGTATGAAATATAGCAGGGTCATAATGATGTTTTTCATACAGAACTCAGCTGACTCAGTTTAGTTGCTTGAGGTTTATCATTTTTTATGCAATTCTGAAAAATTAGTATTTAACATTGTTTAACTTTGTAATGAAACATTAAATTGACCTCAGTAATGTGAAAAAAATATAAATCTCAGGACTTTCTGAGGGTCTTTCTTTGGACATTGGCTGCTTTTTCACTCATTTTCAGTCCCTACTTTGTACTTGGACCTTATTCAGAGGGTTTTATTCTTTACACTGACCTATGACTGACCTCGTCTGAGCATAGAACAGGAACCGAAGTCAAGCAATGAACCAGTGTTGCATCCACACATAATAGAAGAAATTAACCAATTTTAAATTGTATACCTGTGGCGCTTTGCTGCTTCGCAGCCTGTTGCAAAAAGACAAAATTTCTTCCCTTCCGTTGTTTGAAGCTATGAAAAATCCAACAATAACACAGTTTGAGAGACATAAAGTTATGTTTTTGCAGCAGCAAGGTGATTGCCAAAGAACTATTAACCAAAAACCTGGCATATCTCAGCACAGTGTGCAGGCTTTCCTTAGAAAATGGGGAAGCTGGGCGAGCGGAGGACAAAAGAAGAAGCAGCAGGTCTAAAAAAAAAACTATCACGTCCTTAAGAAACAGGGAGAAAATCCATCAAAGACCTGACACAGGATCTGAGAGATGCATCTGGACTTTCAGTGGCTCTATCTACTGTTCACCAAATTTTGCCTCGTCACACGACCACGGTGGATTTTAAATCAATATTTGATTAAAGTTCAGACAGTTAATATTGAGCATCTGGGAGGAACATGTCTAAAAACGCCTGTAACTCCTAAAAGTCTGCACTTCAGTCACATCCTGGTTTAAAATCCACTGTCGTGCGAATTCCAACAGGCTGAGGAAAAGTGCAGCTTTGCAGCGTTGCTTTTCCACAAAACACATTTTTGACCAGGTTTCCCTCACAGACTCATCGCTGACATGTTTGGTATACAGTAAAGATCAAACCTTTTAATTTAAACAAATGTTACAACAGCTGTTTCACCGTCAAACACTGAAGCGGTGCTCTGGGGGTGTTCCCAGAAAAAGGCGAGGACATCGTTTGGTGTTCCTTTTGGCAGTACATCAAATACTGAGGAGAACATTTCATAACAGAATCATCACGCAAACAATGACGTCTGCGTGCGCTGCACATCGGGCACCCTTCAGTTATTTATTTTTTTTTAAAGCTTTTTCTCGTTGTTTACAGAGACAATGACCACCAGAAGATAAACAGAAAAGATGACAATTTCATTACAATCTGTGCGTCCAGATGCAGAAATCCTTGGACGTTATCATTCAAACACTGTTTGCAGTCTTCTGTGTGTCCGCAGACAAAGAGGCAGTTTGTGCTCTCTGTTCTGATTCCTTCTGAGCTCACTAGAGAACTCCTCTGTGTTTCCTGACAAAATAATATTGATGGCTGCAGTCGGGCGGTCTCACTACATAATCAGCATGATTCACAAATATCCACCTCTCCACATGGGCTGAAACTGTGTTTGATTTCTTGTTAAAATCCCCGTGAACACTGGAGGAAAGACTGCTGAACTGCAGAAACTAAGGAAAGAAAAAAGAGGCTGGGGAAGCAAAGCTGACAGATGGAACACAAATGTGGAGGAGAGCTCTCCCTCAAAAAAAAAGTACAGCAAAGTCTGCTCTTCCATTCCCAGCATGCTCCATTTTTTTTCCACCATTCAAATTCATTTTCCTTCTGCACTCAGAGTAACTGTGCTGATATTCGAGTGGTCAGATTTTTCTTTTTTGTTTTGCACATTTTTGCACAGATTTTTCCAAATTTCCACACGGTTGCCTTGTAATTAAATGGAAGTGGTGTGAACTGCATGAGAGGTGCACATGTAGGATTAGCCCAGGATTTCCTAATACAAGCTGTTCAAGGCTGACAAATGTTTTAGATGTTTGCAAAATGCTTACAGTCTCCGCAGGCCCCTAAATCATAGTTCGGATCATTTGTACGTGCAGGCTTCGCCTAAAACACTGGAACACCATCAAACCACTTTCAAAGTGTGTTCTCATTAAATTCTAATTATTATGCAATGAATATGTACTCTCTGCCAAAAGTATGTGACCACTTAATACACTTATGTCATAGCTAAATGTGTCATTATTCAACTGTTGGTTTTTTACATACATCAGAGAAAATTTCAGCAAGATCTTGGAGCCCTGCTGCAGAGCTTTACTCCAGAGGGTGCAGAGGAAAACTTTTTTTTTCTGGTCCTGATTTTGTACATGTTGGTTGAGATCATATTGAAAAGGGAAAGGAGCGTTCCCAAATTGAATATTGGTAAATATATATATATATATATATATATATATATATATATATATATATATGTGCTGCCCGCATACCTCTGGCCCCTTCGTGCACATTATTGCAAGAGAAAATCTGCCCTGGAGTTAAATTAGGGCATCTAGAAAAGGAAACTCATGCGGGTCGAGTGAAAATTGTGACCCAAAATATTGGTTCCCGTTCAGGCCAGAGATGCTCAGCTTGGTTTACCAGTTAATGAGCAAACAATCATAGTTAAATAATACATTAAATAAACAGTGGAAGTCCCATAAGTCATCGTTTTTGATGTTTTTTGTTTCATGAGTTCATCATCTAGCCAACCAAAGGCTCTCACTACTTCCCCTCCAGCCAGATTCAAGTAGCTGTAACTTTGTCACGGCATTGTGTGTACTCTAGCGTTTTCCTGCTGCGGTGAGATGGGCTCTTTTATTTCTTTCTGGAGGTTCGTTCACTATCTTCTGCCTCCATCTGACTCACGGAGCCTTGATGTCGCGTCTCATCAGAGTCTAACCCCCCAAAATATTTAAATGTGCACATTTTTTGATTAAATGTTACCCTTTTCTTTCAAAGGATTTCCCTTGTTAAATTCAAATAAATGGAATTATGAAGACTGATTCTAGGCCTTTATGGCATACATTCAAAGGTTGCAGCAACAGATCCCACAGCTCCCCAAAAAGCAAATTCTTTCTACACCTCTGCAAGTTATTGCTGACCACTGAAGACCAAAATACACACAGAGAGGCGAACACTTACAAATTCATCTAAGATTCATTTCAGGATATTAGATAATTTTTCATAGGCCAGCATTGTTTAACAGGTTATCATAGCACACTGATAGTGCACACGGCCAAAAATGTAAGCTTGAAAGGAGTGCAGCCAATTAGTGAGCCAACAGCAAGTATACATGCTTTAGCACATGCAGTGCTTTCTGAGAGATCGCCATCATTAGGTTGTTTGCAAGAAAACTGCAAATACTGGTCATTGTAACCATTTTTAAAAGTTACTGACTCAGTTGTTTTTCTCTGATAAGGACAGCCTCAGTCATTAGGCTCATGTCTCAGCTGGAAGATACGGGGCTAATCCTTGATCCAGTCAATGTGGGGCTTGAACTGGGTAACTGAGGTGTCCTTGCACAAGACGTTTAACCTGTAACAGCTGGATCTGCTCAGCAGGATCAGAAGAGAAGAGCTGCACAATCATTGCTGTTTTAATTCCGTTTCTAATGGTGTGTGGCATGCTCTCCCTCCTCACCTCCCTCACCTCCTCACTTCTTTCGTCTTCTCTTCTCTTCCCCCCCCCAGTCTCTTCATTTCCTTCTTTCCCCTGCTCCCTCTTTCGCCTAACATCAGCCCATCAGTCACCTTCTTTCTCCTCCTCCTCCTCTCTTTTTTCCTCCCTGCTTTCCCCACAGAAAGTGTGCTGCCGGTCTGCGAGCTGGAGAGACACTCGGACGACACACCAGAGAGAGAGAGAAGTCTTCAAAAGCAAACTTTGCAGCAGCATCTTGCAGTTTCTCAGCTGTGAACGAAAGTGGACTACTACTTCAGCTTTTCCTTCATCCTGCAAGGGATTTTTTTTCCCCGTAGAAAGCAGCAATGCTTCCATTCTACCTCTTGACTTTTGTTGGTGAGTACATCTTAATGTTTTGGCCAGTGCTGGTGCATGAGGGTATGTTTTTATAAATGCCAGTTGCAATGATTCATACTTACCATTACCTCTCTCTAATGTCTTCCTCCTGCCCGTTTCTCTCTCAGTCGCCATCCAAGCAAACAACCGGCTGCTGCCAGGCTCTTGCAACTTTGAGTCCACCACCTGCGGATACACGTCAGATGCAGACTTTATGAGCTGGACCCTGCATGAAGATGGTACTTAAAATGATGGCACCCCACACTTTCAGAGCTCTGATGTTTAAAACAGATTTAGCGCAGAAGCTTATAATGAACGCAGAGTGTAGGCTTGAAGATGTTTCAATAACAGTTTTGGTGCTGGTTTCGATGGCTCTGGCTGCAGCGCTAAAGCAGTCCGGTGAAAAGAAGCCCATCTGGTCTGCATTGATTGCAGCATCTCTGAACATCTGGAGTCAGTGAAATAACACATTTAGTTATTCTCGTTGGGTTGGTACCGCTGCAGCTGATATGAATGAGCGCTGCACACGCCCCTTATATGAGTATCTGGGTTGCATCACCGTCTGTTTATGTGACGTGATCAAAGCCAACAGATGAATGAATGAAGGTTATCGTTTGCGCACGATTTGGCTGCTGCTGCGGAAACAACGCAACTCCTTAAACACTGCAGTACAAGCACATGTGCGGTTGTGCACTCTTGTGTGGCCCACGCACAAAATACTGAGACGTCTTGGACTGTATTAACTCGGTGCACCAGCAGCTGGATCTCGTCATGTGTATAGTGACATGAGGATGAGCCTGCTTTAAGCTTTCAAGGTCTAAGTGATGACTGGCGATGACTCTAACCCCATATGATCAGAATATGTTTGGGTTTTTTTTAGTTGTTTTCCAAAGTCTTGGCAATCAGGGATCAAAGTAAATACTCATTCTCACACTGTCAAAGCCTTTTTGCCTCTCTCCAGAATAAAGGACTGGGGATAGAGTTATCCCCAATGATTTCTACAAAACTGATTCAATCCATACCTAAATTTAACAATACTTTATCGGTAGTGATAATCCTAACCCTGTATTTTGAAGAAAGGCATAAATGACTTTTGGTAGGTATGGGGGTGGGCGAGGGTAGTGAGTAGTTTTTGATGTGTCAGAAGGATTTTCTTTAATCCTTGATTGCCAAGATTTAGAAGAACAATTTTATTTTTTAAATAAAATCCCCTAATCTGCACATTCTGATTGCCTTGTGTTAGGCTTGGGGACGCCAACGATCGTCTAATCCAATCAGACAATGTAAGTACACGTCACATCAGTGCAGCTCCCAACGACCCGTTCAGTAACTTAGTTTCCTCCAGTGCACTTTTGGCTACTTCTTCTACCGCTATTTTTCAAGCGAACTGGACGAGAACTCCACCAGCCACCAGCAGAAGCATAAATGCTGGCAATGGCAACAACCACTTTATCGACTCTACTTAGATTCAGTGCATAAGCATAAATCGTGCATTATGCAGGATTCGTGGTTCCGTGTTTGTGTCAAAGGGGTAAAATGATATGCCATGATACTTTGCGCAAGTATTTGGCTCTGCAGAGTGAAGGATGATTATGGGTGTGCAACCTGCACAGACATCCTTGTGTGCAGTCCTCCAACACCACCAGCATTTAGCTGCATGGGGATGTGCTCTGATTGGTTGAAAAGTTGGCCTGAACTGCAAAGGGAATGAGAGCAGAGAGGCACAGACAGCAGATACTTTTTATTGTTTTTAAATTATCAGCTTCACTTCAGCTCTTTGTCTGTTGTTTTCCTCTGAAGGCTGAAGGACCAACAACAGCCAAACCAAGACTAGCCCACAGTTCCGCATATTTCTGACACTGCTCCACAATAAACAACTACAACACGTAGATGAGTGCATGCAAAGCTGTGTGTAAGCTCTGCACAGGACCAATGCACAACCGTGTCACTTTTGTAAAAAAGTGTAGATGCATTGTTTAAAAAAAAAAGATCAATCAATTAAACTTCATATTTAATTGAAAACTGGACAACACAACAGCATCATCAGTATTTAAAAGTGAGAAATATTATCATTTTGCAGGAACATATTTTTAAAAAAGCTGCAGGTGTAGATTGTAGTCGGGACAGTGTAGCACTGTTGTTTTTGCTGAAATAAGCAAGATATAATCTAGATGGCAGCATACACTGATCAGGCATAACACTGAGAGCACTGAACGGTGAAGTGGACAACACTGATTATCTCTTCATTGTGGCACCTGTTAGTGGGTGGGAAATATCAGGGAGCAAGTGAACATTGTGTGCTCAAAGTTGATGTTAGAAGGAGGAAAATACAGTATTAGGCAAGTGGTCGTGTATGTTGCAAAACCTGTAGATATCATTAAGCATTAATGGTGCCCTCACAGATGTGCAAATTACCCATGTTAATGCACACGGATGCTGCCCTGTACCATCATGGATGATTAAAGAAGTGAAAGTAACAAGTCAGACTCAACACCTTCTTATCAGCACAGCGGATGCAGCATTTCCAAAAGATTTGTGAGACCACAGGACAGTTTCCCACTTTACCTCCATCCACCTTATATCAGGTTGGGCCCAAAGAAGGCAGCAATCTTTTTTTTTTTTGTATGGTTCATTGATAATAAGTTTTAGGCACCTGCGTGAGCTTGTAAAAGGAGTTCAATCTTTTAACCGCTTCCCACCTTAAATGCGTGAACTGAAGGCAACTGGACTTCTTTCAGCTTTTTGTAGATGCTTTAGCTCTCATCCAAAAGGCTTCCTCAGTCCCATATACTTAACCTCAGGTGGGGTTGTCCACCTTGGAGGTGGTCCTGAGAGTCCCTGACCCATCCTGTCATTATGTGAGTTGTTAGGGTCACATGAGCTAAGGTGTGAATACCTGGGACCTTCCATCAGATTGCCAGTGCTCCATCTAGGGCTATGGGTAAGGTTTGGGTTAGGCCAATGTCTGGCCCTTTTTAGAGATGTTTCACCTATTTAGAACACCAAAATTGAAAAGTTTTTGACATAAATTTTTTAATGTACTGAGGGGAGAGTATCTAGTTTCTGAAATAGTTAGGCAGAATTTCTCTCGTTGCAGTATCTTGCTGCTCCAAACCCTGCTGGAAAAAAACCTCTAATTACAACTTTTTTCCCACTATGATCCACGTTCATAGCCTACTTTGTCTAAAAATTGCTCCGCTTCTGTCTGGGATACTCTGTGTTTTCCTGTTTTCAACTTTGTTGCTAATGCCGCCGGCTTGCCAGAAAGGTTGGTGCAGTTGGTGCGTTAATGGTGTGCTTAGTTCCTGCTCATTTCGTCTCCTTCCCTCCGGTGCTCCTTTCCCTTTCGTTGCTCTGTGCAGCCAGCACAGAAGCAGTGAAGTCATGTCAGATGTATGTATGAAGCACTTTTATGTAATTTTTTTTTTTCCCCCCTGCCTTAAACCAAAAAAGGGCATCGGGACGATCTAATAAAGACGTTGCATCAGTCTGAGAGTGTGCCAAGGTTTTAAATTCTGTTGATTCAGTTTTTAAATACAAACAATTGCAGTTTACCGGAAAAAAAAAGAAGGAACATTGAATTGTCCAAACTGAAATGATCTCAGACCTGTGTGTGTGTGTGTGTGTGTGTGTGTGTGTGTGTGTGTGTTTAGGAGCCCCGGGCAGCAGGGCATTCCACAGGGACAAATAATAAATGACAGACCACTAAGAAGAGCTCAAGAGGGCCCTGGAGCAGAAAAGAGTTACTGAGGTGGATTTTATGATGCTCCGACTCAGAGTGTCTTGACTTTGGCCGTGGATCCTGATGCAAAATGTCACATCCCATAAATCTGAGCTTTCTATAACTTCTTTTGGATAAAGAGTCCAGTAAAACATCTGATTTTAAAACGTTTCAGCTCGGAAAATACAGTCTTGTCTGTCCCATTGCTGGAGCTGGGTCTGACACATCTTACAGTTCCAAATATTTAAAAGCAAGCTGTTGCTTGGATATTGACCTTGCTTTTCCAAAACGACAAAAGTGATATGGATGTGAATCTCCTGACCTTCAAGGGTGGAGTTTTCAACCTCACACATGGCCTCTGCTTCCTGTTAGCACATGTTTCAGCATTTAGCTCAATGTATTCAGTGTGTGGATCAGCTAATATGACTTTATAATCGGGCGACATCACCCACCTCACAAGCTAGCAACTAACTTGCCTGTTAATAAGCTAAAAAAAAGTACAGTTAGTACCACAATTTTTACTAGTAACCAGAATTGGTGACTTTAGGCCAGGACCACTTTTATTAGCAATAACTTGAATTAATCACTAATCATTGTCCTGTTGCACGACCCAGTTTAGGCCTGTGAGGCAGATGGCCTCACATTTGACTGCAACATGCTCAGATCCTGTGGCTGCAAAACAAGCCCAAATCAGCACCTCCATCATCGTGCCTGACTGTGCACCAAAGGTGGCACAGTGCAGTGTGGACAAACATCTCCACCTTTGTCTTGGCTGTCCAAAACACATTGTTGTAGAATTATTGCAGTTTGCTCAGATGCAGCTTTTCAAACCTACCACGTTCTTTTAAGCCATACTGATTCAGTCGTTTTCTAATTGTACTGTCACGAACTTCAACATTTAAGATGCTAACCGAGTTGTGTAGGCTCTGAGATGTAGCTCTGAGCATTGAATAGTCTGACCTTGCACTGAGTTTGCTTTTTATAGAGTTGCACCCACTTGCTGATGATCACTTTAGAAAGTGCATTTGATTGGCAGCTGCTTGCCCCCCTTAATTCCTATGGAAGCAGTAAGGACTGCATAGACCCCTGTGAAAACTTTCGTCCACACAGGACTGTAAGGATCTGTCTTGTATTGCAGGCAGCCAAGTAGCTTTTTTTTTCACAGTGAGCAGTGGGTTTGCAGTATTTCAGGTTTTTAGTCCCATTTTTACACAGAGTTCGCTTCTCAGTGAAAACTTTTCTACATGTGTCTTAGCGTTGCACACAGTTTCTCTGGTATCAGATCTGAACTGAAATATCTGTCAAAGTGCAGAAATTTATGGGACTCGGACAGATCTGAAAAGGATCAGATGTCTGAATACCGACTTTAATAAAAGACCGGCTACAGCCTGCAGAACAAAAACAAGAGCAATGCGATTGTGGCGTGCCCGCTAAATCTGGGCCTTTGTGTCAAGCATTTGTGGTGTTGATTGTTTATGCAGTCTTGAAGAGAAATATAAAAGAAAGGGTGGTAATAATTTTCCATATTTCTTGTTCTTTTTATCCAAAATGTTTTTCTTCCTGAATGTCTTAGAAAATTCAGGAAAATAGACATGTAGACAGCTATAATAATGATTGGTTTAACCTTCAAGCTTCTTTCCTGTTGGTGCATCTGAGTATCCTATTATCATGTTGTTTTGTCTTTGTACATCTTTTTCTGTCTGGCCCATTTTCTTTAAAATCTCATTAAGGCTAGCTTCCCAATTACTTTTATAGCTGACAAATGCTTCTAGCTGGTTATGAGTGTGTAGTAAAAAAAAAAGAAAAGATCTATCTCCATGGCACTATTTTACAGAAACCAACAATAACAAATTCACCCACAAAGAGCAGCAAGTTTAGACTTGTTCCACTATTGGTTTGTCCGATGTGCTTTAAACCCAGAAAACACCCAGCTTTTAATTTATTTTCATCCATCCCTTCATCCATTTTTTTCCCCCCTTATCCTTTTCAGGGTCGCGGGTCTAACAATGTTTGAGTGGCCGATGCTGATAGTAAAGGCTGCCAAAATATCCAATAATGTGCTTATCTTATGTAAAAGTAATCATTCTGGGCCAAAAGCTCAGATGTCCATCTGCTGTAAATGCTCGGCTTCAGACATTTTTTTCAACTCTTGGCTCTGTATGATGTCAGAAAGCGGCGATATTCCTTATATGGTCATCTCAGGCACAGGAGCTCCACCCACCAGATTTTCAAACTCTCTGTTCTGTGGGGCAACTTAATCAGAAGTAGGGCAGCTTAAAGGGGTGGGTGGCTTTCAAGCGGAGGAGCTAAAACAGCCAGTTTCAGACTGGAAGAGCTGAAGACCCAGTAACAGACAAATATGAATAATGTAATTATTTATAGTATCACTATGAATCATGCAAAGCCACTTTAGAAGAATAAAACATATGAAGCTGGAAATGAGCAGAAAAGGTACACTTAAATAACCTGAGATGTCTGGTACACACATTAAAGGTTTGTATAACAACAGGGGGTGTGAAGACCTATGGTGCATAGTGCTGGAGCCCCCGCAGGCAGTGGGTGTCATATACGCTGTTTTGTTCATAATGGCTGAAATGCTGTATTTATAATTTGTCTGTTCAGGCCGTTTTGTCACGCTGGAAGCGGCCAGAAATGAGGACCAGGAGGACTTCACAGGTGGTGGTGCCAACCCACAGAGAGAGATCACGGGGGTGCTGCTGAGTCCCCTTTTGGAGCATGGCGAGTGGAGCTGCCTGAGGCTCGTCCACCAGATCACAGAGTCAGGAAGCCTGGAGGTCCTGCAGCGCACCGAGGGGAACAGCTTTGACAGGCCGCTGTGGAGCAGCCGGTCGCCCTCTGACAGCTGGGTGGTCTCAAGCATTGACCTGCAGAACAATGCCAAGCCTTATAGGGTAAAACGGCTTTCAAATATTATCTAATCTTTGTTTGTTTAAGAGACCTTAAACAGCTTAGGCTGAAAATTGTTTACATAATTTTGCCCATAAGATATAAAAGGTCCAAAATGGAAAATGTTTGTCCTCTAAAACCTCAGTTGATAAACCCCCAGTGTAGGTCGAGTTGTGCAAGAAAAGAATTTGCAATATTATGAGAATAAAGATCTTACCAGAAATCCCACTGCCCTTCAGTTCAACCTTCTCACAGATCAAAATAATGAGGGAAAACGAGGTCAAGACAAACTAAAAGTTAAAAAAAAAAAAAATGTATTGCGAAAGAGTGTCTGCACAGCTGATTTTCTAACCTACTGCACATATACAGAAAACCTCGCCATCTCTCATTGAAAAGACACATATAGGTTAAAATGACACATGCAGACCTAAATTGGGGCCAGTATGAAACATGCTTGTAATTATCTAAACACTCTGGGAATAGCACAGCACATGTTTACACTACATGCAGAGGCAGAGCTGACTCTGACAGGGTCTGTGACCTACCTCAGGGTATGCCAGACCTGTTCAATGTGCAGGCCCCTCAGTGCATAAACACATTTCAGCTCAGACTGGATGAAGGAAATTAATGTGCCAGAGGGTTAGATTTCACACCGACTGCTAAAGTATTCTATTTACTCCCACTCAGCGTAATGAATTCACCCAATTACTGGAAACAAAAGCTTACCTGACTTAACAATGGAGGCAAGGTTAGTTTGCTATGGTGTCCTATCATACCAAGGATGGGTATTACTTGGCTCAGTGTTAGCATTTTGGCCTGTGCTGTATTGTTTTTCTGGAGGCAGACGCGACCACTGGATGAGAAAGTGAGGGGCCATCAGCTAATGGCAGCAAGCTGCATCCGAAGACAGTATGGGTGCTGTGCACGGTTCAAATGCCTCCTAACAGTTAAACAAATAACGTGCTAGAACATCACAAAGTAAACCTACTTGTTATGAGGGTAAATTGACTGTTGAGACAAAAATATATTATCGTACTAAGCTATAAACATATTTAGTTTGGCTGTAAAGTTGAGCATTTTAACATGGGAGTCTATGGGGACTGATTTACTTTTGAATCCGCCTCAAGTGGCCAGCTCAAGGAACTGCAGTTTTTGGCTCTTCCTCTTTAGCTTAAAATGTTACAAATCAGAAAAAATGTCAATAGCCTTAAAAAGAAAAAAAAAGCCATCTGTTTCATAATAAAATATTTTATAAATTAATCATAATCTCTGAATAACCACAAAACATCCCCAGCTGATTACTTGCATAATTAAGTTTTTGTATTATATGTTTTCTGAAATTTGATATTTAAATATACTCTACTAATCTACATGTGGACAGATGTTTCCACTAGACTGAAAAAAAAAGTTTTGTGTTCATGCAAAAAAAATGAGAGCGAATCTTTTCATCTAGGTTTCGTAGAACGTCAGGATGTGATGAGAGGACCCAAATGCAGGTTACAGAAAGACACAAAAGAACAGAATACAAAATCTGCAAATGAACAAATGTAGTACTATGATCGGATAACAGGGAACAGGCGGGAGCTGCGTACAGGTGGAAAATATCAACAGCAGGTGAAAACAGAGGACAGAAAATCTCAAAAGAGGGAAGACAAAGACAGGATGTAAACACAAAAACAAGGTACATAATTAAAACAGGAAATAACTAAAAGACATGAAGGTTAACACTGAACATGATGACAGAGATGGGGGAACAAAGGAGGCAGGAGAAGAAAATAAGACAAAGAATGACTAAGTCATAGTGATTTACTGACTCGACATGGAAACTTAAGATGAGTTCTTTCTGAGCATGCTCCAATAAACCAAAGTATTCTTAAAAGGTTCTCACTTTAGAGGTTTTTTAGCGAGTTTTAGCTCATAGTTTTACAGCAAACCAGACTTCTGAATACAAGATTAGATGTCAGCACGCATCATGGATGAACTCTTTTTAAACTCTTATGATGCATTTCCCGTGCCGGACTTTACTTCTGGGGATTACTGAGCATGTGTCGTTGATTAGGTCGTCATCGAAGGCAAACCTGGGCCGAGCAATGGGAGCAGCGTGGCCATCTTTGAGATCCACATCAGCCCCGGATACTGCTTGGGTCGGTGACTTCGCACACGCATCACTCACACAATCTTTAAAACCTAAAGAAAAGCATCACCCACATGTGCACGTCTGGATAAAGACCATCTGCACCCTGATCCTCACACTCACGCAGTGCAGACACACACAGTGTGAATATACGTTACAAAGTTCCAGCAGCATGAAAACACTTTCCCATGTGTACCCTTAACTGCGGGTCTGTTGTTCATTTGTCTGCCTCTAGAGTGTGATTTTGAAGAGTCTCATCTGTGTGGATACAGTAACCAGTGGAATGCCAACGTAAACTGGTATGTGGGAGGAGGCGGGGTCCAATTACTCAACAATGATATGCCAGATGATCACACATACAGCAACAGGACAGGTGAGCAAGAGTGCTTTGTACATATAATTACTGTTTGTGCTTATACTGTGGCTGACTGTTGAAGGCGTGCATGTGTAAATGGACACATTTTACGCATCAAGATACCAGTGGGGGGGTGGGGGGGTGTCAGACTCTTTTTAGTTCATAGTCCATTCATACAAGTGCAAATCATGAGCTGACTGGGATACCTTAAAAAGGGAAATTTCATAAATATGTCTGATAAATGGATGAAGTTTCTGGGTCGCGATATTGTAGCCAAGTGGAGGTGCCTTAAACCTGCATTCTTTTTAATGGCCAGCAGGGGGTGAGTCTTGTAGTTGCAAAAACACTTCTGCTTTACTGAGTGCAGTAATGAGCTTCTGGAAGTAAAAATCCCATTCATATTCTCTGTAGAGATTTTGATTATGAGCCGTTTAACCATCCAAAGCAGACTTACTACTACTAACTAGAGTACTGACAGGGACTAGAAAGAGAGAGCATATTTCTCCCATATTGGCTTCTCTTCATTGGCTCCCTGTTAAATCTAGAATAGAATTTAGAATCCTTCTCCTAACATACAAGGTAATCAGGCCCCATCTTATCTCAAAGACCTCATAGTACCGTATCACCCCAATAGAGCACTTCGTTCTCAGACTGCTGGCTTACTTGTGGTTCCTAGGATACTTAAAAGTAGAATGGGAGGCAGAGCCTTCAGCTTTCAGGCCCCTCATCTGTGGAACCAGCTCCCAGCTTGGATTCAGGAGACAGACACCCTCTCTATTTTCAAGATTAGGCTTAAAACTTTCCTTTATGATCAAGCTTATAGTTAGGGCTGGATCAGATGACCCTGAACCATCACTTAGTTATGCTGCTATAGGCCTAGGCTGCTGAGGGGGGGTCCCATAATGCACTGTTTCTTCTCATTCACCTTTATTTACTTGTTTATACTTCACTCTGTATTTAATCATTATTATTAATCTCTGGCTCTCTTCCACAGCATGTCTTTTGTCCTGTCTCTCTCCCCTCAGCCCCAACTGGTCGCAGCAGATGACTGCCCCTCCCTGAGCCTGGTTCTGCTGGAGGGTTCTTCCTGTTAAAAGGGAGTTTTTCCTTCTCACCGTCACCAAGTGCTTGCTCATAGGGGGTCGTTTTGACTGTTGGGTTTTCTCTGTGTTATTGTAGGGTCTTTACCCAAAATACAAAGCGCCTTGAGGCGACTGTTGTTTGTAATTTGGCGCTATACAAATAAAATTGAATTGAATGGAATGGAATTAAATTGAATTGAACTGAATTGAATTGAATTGAATTGAATTGAACTGAATTGAATTGAATTGAATTGAATTGAATTGAATTTAACTTACTATGAGCTGCAACGTTGTTAAATGATGGTATGTTCTCCTGAAGAAAGAACAACTTTGTGTCAACCTTGTCTTAACCAAATATCACATTTTTTTTGCAAATTAATACACTAAAATCTCTGATTGATTAAGGTCACTGTTACCATGGAAATGCTTAAACCTGAGTCAGGTGAGGTCGAGTAAGAGAGCATGAAACTTCAGAAAGTGCAAGAGTGGTGACTGCAGGAGCAAAACACTGTACCATATAAATAACAAGGCTGTAATTTACTACACACACCACACAAGCTACAAAATATATTCAAAACTATTGCTATACAACACTGCGGGAGTGAAAAAGGTTGAATTTGAGAAGGTTGGAAGTTTATCGCTGTGGAATCTGGAATTTCAAGTTGGTTTTGGTAAATTCAATTCAGTTTTATTTATAATAGCACCAAATCACAGCATTCGCCTCAAGGTGCCTTATATTAGTAAGGAAAGACCCTACAAAAATATAGAGAAAACCCTACAGTCAAAACGGCCCCCTATGAGCAAGCACTTGGCGACAGTGGGAATAAAAAACTCCATTTTAACAGGAAGAAACCTTTGGCCGAACCAGGCTCAGGTCACAGTCATCTGCCGCGACGGGTTGGGGGTGAGGGGAGGGAGCAGTTGCAGAAAAACTTTTACGTGTAGTTTCAGAAAGCCACAAAGCGACCGCGTTAACAAGACTTTGCAAACCAATTGGTGGCGTCACGTTGACTGAGCCCATTTTTTTGTTACTCTATGTTTACAATCTGAAAATTGTAACTAAAAACTATTATTTTCAACTTTTTGGCAACTTAATAAATCTAGGAGCACCTCTGTAGCTTAGCAGGGGTACAAGCCACACACTGACAGCTTGGTGCTTCCTAAAGCAACATTGTTACTATCTCTAACTTTCCACCTTTCAGTCTGTTTCCACTGTAGTCATCAAAAAAAGGGAAAAAAATTTTTTTTAAAAAAGCGCTAAAATATATGAATCTACTGTATCTTCTTACCTGCTTATCCAGTTCAGGGTCATATTGGGGCTGGAGCCTATCCCAGCTGTTACTGGGCCCAGTCCATCACAGGGTGTCAAAATAAGTCTTAAAGGGAGGGAAAAAAACTTTTAGAGATCTAGAATTCTTCTAACTACCGTTGATCCTGGTATAGACCACTGGATTTTTCCACAAATTATACAAAGATAGACTGCCGCAGAACGCTCGCTTTCTGCCACCAGATCGGCTCAGCTCACTTTTTATAAACATTACAAATGTCTGTAACGAGCTGTCCTGTCTGATTGGCTCTAACTTGACATGAGTGGTAAACATCATTCAACATGTACCCAGGATGGTTTTATTTTTCAGACCGACAGTAACAAACAAACACATTATAAAAAGTTATAAAGCTGTAATTAGGACCATCCTCAGATTAGAGTACACTAATTTGAATGCTGTGGGAATAATGCTTTGATATAATCTACAAGGCTTAAAGACTTTGAGGAATGTGTCTAGACATCTAGAAATCACCAAATCAGTGCTCGCTTGGTCTAAGCAAACCTAGAAAATTCTCCCACTGTATCCCTCTCAGGTCACTTCATGTACGTGGACTCCATCTACAGCAAGACCTTCAAAGAAGTGGCCAAACTCGTGTCTCCAATGACGACGGTGCCGATGTCTGGCTGCCTGAGTTTTCAGTACCAGCGCAGTGATGAGAGAGGAAACCTCTTCTCTGTTTTCACCCGGGACCAGCTGGGTCAGTACCAGGAGCTGTGGAGGGCAGGGTTGGAGAATCAGAATGACTGGAGGGAGATTCCTGGAGAGTGGATACCTGTGCAGGTGGACCTGAAGGCACCGTACTCAGTACAGGTCAGTTCAAGGCCTGCTGAAGTCTTGTGCGATGACTTCTCAACAAACAAAGCATAAGTGCGTAACTTTTAAAGAAGTTAGCACTTTTTTCTTACCAAAGCAAGGTTAAATTAAATGGTATTAAAATGCACACTTGCTTAATTTACTTCACTGCTGTGAACCCCATTTTTTTTAGATCGATAAATGTCTCTCCATACTGCTCTTTTGTGTCTTCTTTTCCCCCTACCCCTAAACTAGAAGTCTCTTCCTGTCAAAAGGAAGGTCTTTCTCCCCACCTTTGCCAAGCGCTGTTTATAGAATTGAATCCCAGGGGGGTTCCCTCTCTAATACTGTAGGGTCTTTACCTTACAGTACAAACTAGTGTCTGTCTCCATGTGTCTGCCCGTCCCCTTTAGGTGGTCTTTGAAGTGGCATTTAACAGTCCAAGGGGTGGGCGTGTTGGACTTGACGACATTTCCTTTTCTCCACAATTCTGCACCACAGACACTGGTGAGTTGCACTTATTGTTTTAATGTTAACGTCACCAGTAAAAAAAAAAAAAATCATTTTTATTATTAAATGCTTTGGCTCCATTTGCTGCACAAGATGTGGGTTCTACAAATGTTGACATCAAATCAAATACAAATTATTTTAAAGGACTAAAACAGGAGCCACAAAAGTGTTTGTCCTACATTAACTTGCAATTTCTGTGCATTATTTCTACAGAGCCGACCTTTGACCCCTCGATCGCCAACTGTGATTTCGAGTCTGGTTTCTGCCTCTACACCCAGCACCAGGTGACGGGTTCACCGTGGAGGAGAGTGTCCGTGAAGCCAAACATAATCAGGAATGGAGACCACACCACAGGGGCAGGTGGGAAAACTGCACCTGACTGAAAATTAGTCAAAAAAGCCGCCAAAAGGTCAAAGAGAAGCCTTTGATGACCTTGAGAAAGCCTGGAGAACTACTGGTCCTTGGAAGCAAACTATAAAGGAATGAGTGGTAGCACAAGACTTTTGCACAGTCCTGTAGCTGGTAAAAAAGTGAACCACAGAGTTATAAAAATAAGTCTGGTATTGTTTTCAGATAGTGGATGTGTAGAAACATCAAAGCCACTACATTTGAGCCGGAATTTTGATGGTGGCTGCACGTCTGTCAGCCTTTTAGATATTTCTCTGCCTCCATGTGGCGACAGGATCCGTGCATGCAAACAGAGCACAATTTGCCACTGAAAAACAGTCGAGCAGCAGATCATTACCAGGTGCGCGTGGTGATGGGAAGAATCATGAAAAGCAGATTCCGAGGAAGAGAGAGTTCGCAAGAAAATAAAACGCTGTCTTCTCTTTCCAGGATCTTTCCTGTTGGCTCACTCCCGGCTGGGCCCACGCTCCGGCTACGTTAGCCGCCTCATCGGTCCAACTCTGCCCGGGAACATGAAGTACTGTCTGAGATTTTATTTCTCCTTGAGGGGTGAGTTGCGCCACGAAACTCGACAGATTCATATATGTCACGATTTATTTTTTTTTCTGCATGGTGGCATGTGAGTGAATGTGGGAATCTTCTGCTGGAAATGACTTGAATGATTCACCAACCAGAAATAACTCTGGCAACTGCAGGTTTCAACCAGACGGACCAGGCCCTGGCTGTTTATCTGCTACAGCAGCCGAGCGGCAGCCAGGAGAAGATCTGGACTCAGGCGGAGAGGTCGAGGGGAGTCTGGATCGCAGCGGATGTCACCTTCCAGACGTCACAGCCGGCCAAGGTCAGACATGAGAAGTGGGAAAAAAGC
This sequence comes from Pterophyllum scalare, assembly GCA_024447675.2. NCBI lineage: Eukaryota > Metazoa > Chordata > Actinopteri > Cichliformes > Cichlidae > Pterophyllum > Pterophyllum scalare. The sequence goes on along the minus strand of JAMQGT020012819.1, from coordinate 140,340 downwards.
ACACGTGCATAAAAGAACAAGGAGATGAATAAAAGAAAGAGAGGAAAGAGGTAAAGACAGAAAGAAGGACAAAAGAAGGGAGGATGAAAAAGAAGGAAAGCGATAAGGAGCAAAGGTGGAAATGAGGAAAAGGAAAAGGGGAAGAGGAAAGGGTGGAGAAAAGGAATTCAAAAAGAGGGAAAGAAAGAGGAAGGGGAGGAAAGAGGTGAGTAAAGTAAGTAAGTAAAGTAAGGGAAAAGGGAGCAAGAATGAAGGGAAAATAAAAAGGAGGTAAAAAAAGAAACAAGAGAAGAGGAGAGGGTGAGAAATTAAAAGAAGTAAACAAAGAAGAGAGAAGGAAGGAAGGAAGGAAGGAAAAGAAAGGGAAGATGAAAGAAACACAGACGATAATATGGAAGGAAGGAGGAAAGGTAGGAAGAAAGGAAAGAAGCAAGGGGTGGGAACAAGTAAAAGAAAGAAGGAAAGAAAGGAAGAAATAAAGGAAGGCAAGAGGGAAATAATAAATGTGGTTGCAAGGGGGACAAAAGAAAAGAAAGAATGCTTGGACGAAGCAAACGGTGAAATTAAAGAACAGAGGAGGGAGAACTGGAAACAAGTGAACGAGAAAGGAAAGAATAAAGATGAAACGTGAATGGAGAGCGGGAGGAGAGGACAGTAAGTAAAGAAAAAGGGGAAAGAAGGGTGGAAGTAATGAAGGGAAAAAGGAAGGAAAAGGGAAGGAAGTAAAGAAATGGCTGTTTATTCTGCTGCAGGAGTCGAGCAGCAGCCAGGAGAAGATCTGGACTTGGGAGGAAGTCGAGGGGAATCGGGAGAAAACTGAAAGGACAGAGGGTTAAAATTTGGAAAGGAGTGAGCAAGACAGGAAGGAGAGGAAGAGGAAAGAGCCAATGGAAAAAAATGGGCTCCGTTAAAGGGAAAAGAAAGACGTGAAGGGAGGAATAGTTGGAATACATACACAAGCATCAGCGTGTGAAAGAAGAAGGCAGGAAAATATGCAAGGAATGATGGATGGAAATGATGTTCAGGAGGGGGCGGGAATCAAGGAATAAATTCATTAATTATGGTGGAAAAATATGGAAAAAAAACAAACAAATGAATAACAGATTGAAAAATGTAAGAACAAACGACCCAGGAAGGGGACTGAACTGGAGAAAAAAATGAACTGACAAAAGAAATGAAATAAATACTTAAACAGGGTTAAAAAAAAAAAAAAACAGGGTTTCTTTTTATTTACTGCTGCTGTAGGACAGCATCATCATCATCATCATCATCATCGTCATGTGGCCTGCGTGATGAGCATGAAGTCATTCAGATACCGAAGTACTCAGAGGATCAAAGCCACACTGGCTCAGTGTTTCACCCATGACTCGTTTTTTTCCTCACAGAGGCCACAGACACGAGCAGCCGCTCAAACACAGTGTTTCTGCTTCTGTTTACGACTCAGCTGATGGTTTTCTTACTGGGGAAGTTCCACTGGTTTGTCCTCTGTTGTTCAGGTGGTCTTCCTGAGCACCTGCAGGAGCTTCTGGGACTGTGGCTCTGTGGCTCTGGATGACATCAGCGTGAGCCTCGGGGACTGCGAGCTGACGGCAGGTAACCAAAGCAATCGTCATGAAAACACAGAGAGATGATTTTATGACCTTGTTCTTAAAAACTATAAGCAAGAGCATCATGCGGTTAGCGGGATGAATTTTCCGGTTGCAGGCCTGCTGTTGTCTCTTCTCCCCGGACGCTGTGACTTTGAAGCAGGGATCTGTGGTTACACTCAGGACAAGCAGAGAGACGCTGCTGACTGGGAGAGGAGGAGAGGGCCCACCCCGACCTCGTACACCGGACCCAGAGGGGATCACACAGCAGGAATCGGTGAGTCGCCTCTCCTCCTTTAGAGTCATTAGGTCAGTCAGTGTATGACCCGACCTACGCTGTGCTCCACAGGATACTACCTGCACATGGAGGCATCGCCGATGCTGCCTGGTCAGAATGCCCGGCTGCTGTCCCGCCCCGTGAGGGGAACCAGGGGGCCCCTCTGTGTCAGCTTCTTCTACCACATGTATGGCTCGGGCACAGGTCAGCTCAAAGTTCATATCAACAAGCACGGAAAGGATGAGACGCTGTGGCAGAGAAGCGGCGAGCAGAGCATCGCGTGGCTGAAGGCCCAAGTCGAGTACCGGTGTGATACGCAGCATCAGGCAAGCATGGAAACAACTCTCCTTCACACAGAAAAGTTTATTTTAAACAGTTTGGACTCAGATGATGGTGGATGCTGATTGGCATATTGGCCACTCTCCATTTGGCTAACATCCTCATGTCCCTCAATTCACAACTCATTTGTGGAACAGCAGCGAGGGAGCATTGAACTCAGTTTCACCAAGGCGCCATGCTGAGAAATGAGCATCACTTTAAGGCCAAGATAGTTTATTGACACGCTTTAATGCAACCCCAGAAATACAAACATCCTATATTATTGTTGCATAACCCACAAAGTCTTCTAACACACAGTGTGGTGCACATGGAGGCCTCAACATGTTGCCTCTTAACCACTTAAAGCAACATGTTTCACAAGCCATTAAGGACCACAGCAAACTCTGTCCTGATGTAAAAGTGAAATAATTCATGTATAATTTTACTTTTGCACATTTTTGCAATGTTTCACAGGCCTCAAAATGTTGGAAGTTTGAATTTAAAAACAGGTAAAAGCCAAACATTTACTGTTTTGTGATGAAACTCACCATCACAGCTGCATCACTTTGAGATTTGGCACAGAGAAAGATTCATTTATATATACATATATATATATATATATATATATATATATATATATATATATATATATATATCTTCATGCCTCTTTTCAGTTCAATGACTTTCTGAAGACCCTGTCATTTTGCAACCACACACGTAGAGGTAAAGAGTCATTGGCCAGGAAACAAAGTAGCCTGTATGGGACTGTGTCATGGAAACATCTCGGGAAGACAAACCGAGTCTGACAACCTCTCGAAATATTCTGCCTTCAGCATCAGCGTTCCCCCTGCCAGCCTGACGGTTCAGTGGAATTGGGCCTGTTTGTACTCTGTGCAGACTGCATGTACGAGTGGGAGGGCCAGAATAGACTGAGATTGAATGAATATATATATATATTTATATATCTTTGAGGGGAGAAAGGTGCCCACTGCTGACCTAAACTTTCTTTATCTAAACACTAAAAGTTTATTTGTGTCTCTGTCCCAGATTGTGTTTGAAGCGATCAGAGGTTCTTCAGTAAGGAGTGATATTGCCATTGATGATGTTATCTTCCAAGGTGGACCTTGCCCAGGTAAATAACATGAAGTGTCCTACAAAGAAAGAAGAGGTGCAAAAAAACAACACACAATTTGTAGCAACCTCCTGATTTCTTGATTATTTTTTTTTCCTGCAGAAATAGAGATCAGAGCCACCGTGGGAACCTCCAATGAGATCGAGTAGAAGGGTGGAAGGAGGAAAAACGGCGTATGATGCTAATCTCCCTCTTCCTCTTCCTGTTTTTTTTTTGCACATTACAGACAACTCAAACTGCCGCCGAGTCCTGACTCCTGCATGTCGGTCTGAACATGTGGACAAAGGAAACTTCTCATGTAGTTTCTCTTTTCGTGGAGTGACATACCGGTCATGTCACAGTCAGCATTTCTCTCTGCACTGTAGCAGCAGGGAGCATTTTAAAGTGTTTTTCTTCACATTTCTATGCATTAGATTAATGCTCATTGCTCAAATAAAGCGAGGAGGTTCTTTAACATGATTTTTTTTTTTTGGTTCTCTCAATGCCCACAATCAGATACAGGAAATACTGTATTTTACTGTCACCTAGTGGGAATACAGCATAGCATATGGGGTCATTTCTAAGGAGCAGTCTGAGGTCCTCCTCTGTCTGCCTGTGACCTCAATCTCAGTATGCCATTTTGAAGTATGTTTAAATTCCCAAAATGCATCTGGAGGAGCTCTAATCAAGGATTCACAGATATAACATGTGACATATTTTTTAAAAAAGTTTGCCACACAGCAGAAATACACAAATCATTCCTGCCTTTTACCTTTAGTGTGTGTGTGATCAGTTAAAACTGTCCTAAATATAAAGATAACATTACTTTATTGTGTAGGTCCTTGGTCATTCAGGTCGTGGTATTCTTAAACGCTTGAGATGAAGATCATGAAGATGTTTCAACTCTCATCCGAGAGGCTTCTTCAGTTCTAAGGGAGTCCCCAGAACCTTGGAGTCGTAACACCCTCAGACAAAAATGGGAAAAGCATCCAAAGTTGGTGCAGAGGATTTGCAAAGAGGACTCCGCAGATGCCTGGCACAGCATGGGAAGGCCAACTCATCAGGACAAGACCCAGCTGTACATGCTAAATGGACCGGTACTTATCTGAGCCCTCAAAGCACTTCCTACTGCAGGCCTCATTCACCCAATCACACGCATTCATTCAGATGCTTTTTTCTATATCTCAGTGCCTTGTCTAACATTTGCACACTCTCGCACTCTGATGGATGCATCGGGGGCAACTCTGGGCTCAGGATCTTGCCCAAGGATGGAGTAGCTGGGGACCCACTGACCCTCCGGTTGGTAGACTGCTCCACAACAGCACCGAGTGGGGTAGCCACCTCGGATGGTGGCTGTCATAAAGGAGAAAGGAAACTCTCCTGAGGATGCAAATGTTCACATTTTCAGAGAGGAGTAAAGGAGGCAATTTTGGTCCTTTATGAATGACCATCATCGCACAACACCAACTATCAGCCACCCTACAATGCAGAAGATGAAGAAGCCTCTCGGATGAGAGGTGAAATAAGTTCAGCTGCCTTCATTTCAGCCGCTTAAGTCTGCACTTCAGTGAGAACCGACCTTATAATACATTTTTAAAAATGCAGTTACAGTTAAAGCCTCCCTACTTCTGTTTCCCCTAAATGACCTGTTCAATAATCAGTTTAACTGACAGACGAGCGAATGCTTACAGCCACAAAGGGGTTAATAAGCACACATCCAACACATGAAGCTAAAATCCTGTGAGCCAAACAGTGAACCGTTCAGAAATGTCTCAGGGCCAGAAGTGTTGTTCTTCACACGGTCTTTCCCCCAGTTTTAACCGGACTGATACCGTGATGGAAGATGAGCTTTAGAGCAGCACTGTAACAAAAACTGTTCACTCAGCAGTAGCTGAAACAACAACAACAAAAAGATCTGAAAGATGAACAGAGTGAAGATTAATCTTGCTAAAATGCCTCTAATCCTCAAGCTTATTCATCACCTCCACCACTTGCACCTCCTCTGGTGGGAAAGACAGATTCATGGAGGAGGTGCAAACTGAGAAATGAGAAGAAGGGTGAGACTGAACACTTCCTGCATGCCTTAAAGTCTTTGGATCCAGATTAATTTGTGATATTTCCCTGAGACGATCAAGACGATGTCGCCCAGTTTTTCCTATTTTAACCTGACACGTGCATAAATTTTGCCCCTTTCGAAGCACTTCCTGTTTTGTAAACTTGTGGTTTTGACCACGTAACCTCTCTGGCAGAGGCGATTAAAAATGAGAGTGCTGTGAGACTTTGCAGCAAAGTGTAATTTGTGTTTTTTCGCAGCATGTGTTGTTTGAGACAGCAAAATAAAAGCAATATATTCAGATTTATTTAAACCACATAAGTACACTGTACATTTCAATGAAAAACAGACTCATTAGCTTTTCTTGGTCCCCTCATGAAAGCTACATGATGCACGTCCCGTCGTTCAGGTACTTCATGGACTCCATCTGCTGCGTCATCGCCAGAACTTCGTGAAACCCGGTGCTGAGTCCTGACATGTGCTGGAAGTACGCTTCCTTCTCCACCTGCACTGACAGGTTGTTGACCCCAGCTTCTTTCAAAATGCCGGTCACCTGCCGAAGACGAGAATTACAGCCATCATAACTCACTCAGAGCCAACGGTCTGGTCTAAATATAACTGTGAAACCTGCCCCCACTACATGGAATATGAAATTTAAATGTTTGATAGCAAGTAACTGATGTTTATCTTGTCCATGAGCTTCTCTAACTAATTAAGCTCCACACAGCGGCTTCATAATGGATGACACTGAGCTAATCGAGATTTCTCTTGACCACAGAATAATTTATGATAAAAGCATAAGCATGTCTAACAACTTCACACACACACAGACTGCAACATTTCTGATGATCGTTCGCAGGAATTACCGGCTGTGCAGACTATGAATTAAGTAATCCTTGATTAAGAAACCATGTCTACATGTAAGAGTGCCAAGATTATCTTTTGAAATTCTGAAGTAAAACTAAAACTTGATTAGCTGAGTTTGTTCCAGGGAGCTACGAAGACAGTTCATCATATCCAGCTACACTTACTCCAACCCTGGCAAGCAGGATTGAGGCCAAGCACTCACACAAAGGAAGTTATCAGTTTTTATTAATCTAGCTGTGAGCACGTTCCCGTGAAAGAGGCTGAGTTTGCGGCATCTGACCAGCTCGAAACACGCACAAGCCTGCAGGCAGCAGAGTGCCTGATTTTACAAAAGGAAGGTAAAACTTTAATAACAGAAAAGCATGAAGAGATTTTAATACAGACTGAAAATAACAGCAGAGTGTAAACTCAGCAGCACCCACGGGAGGTTACAAAAATTGAGGTGCATGACCGGCCGAACATTTATTTGTCACTTTTGTTGTATTTTAGTTACTATTTTAGTTATTTCCCCAATTTAAAGTTTTAATATCAAATATTAGTCAATTCCTGATTTATGCCTTATTAGTACAGATTAAGTAAGTACCCAGTAATAAAGAAGGGGTGTGATAACTTTAGGATTTATTCCTATGAAGTTCTCCCTCCAGATGAAGTCTGCAGTAACACACCAGCATGAATCTCGATTCTACAGTTTGCGCCAACCTGCTGAATGATCCTCTGCTCCACCACGTCCGACATGACCTGGAGGTGGATGGTCCCGGCGATCATGTTGGCCGAATGCCTCCAGAAATGAGGGTCTCTGTACGACAAAACTCCTTCAATTTTCTCAATCTGAAACAGGAAAATTTAAATCAGGAAACTACGTTTTGAACAGTCCTCTCCTGCTGTGTTTTTTGTTCATTATGTGCAATTCCTCATATGGTCTAAATTTACCGAAAAAAAACATCCATCCCGCAAACAAATAAACAGCACTCAATACATGACACAATAAAGACATGTTCCCCCTCACCTTCTCCAGCGCACTGTTCAGGTCCTTCTCGTGCTCCGGGGGAGTCCGCAGAAGAAGAACCTCACAGGCGTCCTTCAGCAGAGGGATGACACTCAGAAAAATGAGAGTGGCGATGAAGAGGGAGCAAATTGGGTCAGCGATCAACCAACCGAACTGACGGATGAGGATGGTGGAGATGATCACGCCAACGCTGCCCAAAGTGTCAGCCAACACATGGAGAAAAACACCTGGAGGAAGGAAGGAAGAAAAATGACGACTTCATCTGGCTGGATGTTTCTCTCCACCCACCACACACTCAAAACACACACCTCTCATGTTGGCATTCATGCCCCCGGAGCCGTGGGAATGTCCGTGGCCGCCGTGCCCGTGACCTCCGTGACCGTGACCCCCGTGCCCATGACCTCCGTGCGAGTGTCCGTGACCACTGTGGCTGTGCTCGCTGTGGGAGTGCCCGTGATGCGAGTGACCGTGGTCGTTTGAGGAGCAGCTTTTGCCACCATGGGAATGAGCATGACTGAAAGCGCAGATACCCACCAGGTTGACAAGTAAGCCTCCAACAGACACCGGCTGCAGAGGGCGATAAACACAGGTCAGACCTGACAATCTTTACATTCATTTTGTGTGTACTATTTGCAGGTCTATGATACATTTAAATATGAATAATCCATCACTCCATCACTATAAAATGAAAATTAATGGCAAAATGCAATCAGGAAATAATAAAAAGTATGATTTACACAAATCACACATAACATTATGATCACTGAGAGGTGAAGGGAATAACACTGATTATCTCCTCATCATGGCACCTGTTAGTGGGTGGGAAATATCAGGGAGCAAGTGAACATTTTGTGCTCAAAGTTGACGTTAGAAGGAGGAAAAATGGGCCGGCGGAAGGATTATCACGCGAGTTTGATGAGGGCCAAATTGTGATGCTGGACGACTGGGTCAGAGCGTCTCCAAAACTGCAGGTCTTGTGGGGTGTTCCCGGTCTGCAGTGGTCAGTATCTATCAAAAGTGGTCCAAGGAGAGAACAGGGACAGGGACAGGGTCATGGGCAGCCGAGGCTCACTGATGCATTTGGGGAGTGAAGGCTGGCCCATGTGCACCGATCCAACAGACGAGCATGGGGCTGCATAGCCACAGACAAGTCAGGGCGCCCATGCTGACCGCTGTCACCTACCCAATGTAACAACGGGCACGTGAGCCTCAGAACTGGACCACAGAGCAATGGAAGGAGGTGACCTGGTCTGATGAATCCCATTACCAGGTTACACCTGGCAACAGGATGCACGATGGGAAAGAAGGCAAGCCAGCAGCGGCAGTGTGATGCTTTGGCCATTGTCCTACTGGGAAGCCTTGGATCCTGCCAAGTGGATGTTACTTTGGCACATACCACCTATCTAAGTATTGTTGCAGACCATGTACACCCTTTCAATGGTATTCCCTGATGGCTGTGGCCTCTTTCAGCAGGATGATGCGCCCCTTCCACAAAGCAAAAATGGCTCATGAATGGTTTGAGGAGCACAACAACGAGCTTGAGGTTTTGACTTGGTCTCCAAATTCCCCTGATCTCAATCCAACTGAGCGTCTGTGGGATGTGCTGGACAAACAAATCAGATCCATGAAGGCCCCACCTCACAGCTTACAGGACTTAAAGGATCTGTTGCTAACATCTTGGTGCAGATCCCAGAGCACACCTTCTGGGGTCTGGTGGAGCCTGTTATGCCTGATCAGTGACTTAATATATCCATATGGGGTGGTGGAACTCACAGTCAGCATGTCTGTGTTTATGTTGGGAGGATCCAACAAGCGGGTGATCGACTCCATAAAGACGAAGAAAGCGATGACCATCAGGAACAGGCCGTTGATGAACCCAGAAAGAATTTCAACACGACCGTACCTGCAAAACAACAAAACACTCAGTTCATTAAGAATCCAGATGGAGGTGATATTCTTTCATTAATTTATGATCACGCGTTCTTGATGGATTTTACCCGTAGGAGAAAATCCTGGTGGCTTTCCAGCGGGTCATGAGGGCGGCAAACAGGCCCAGGACTAAGGCCGAGCAGTCGAACAGCATGTGGAAACCATCAGAGATGAGTCCCAGGCTGTTGGTCCAGACGCCATAAAACAGCTCCACAAAGGTGAAAGCCTGAAAAAATGCAGAGCAACAAAAGTCTTACAAAACACCCGCAGAGCGTGTGAGCTGAAGCACAGCAAGCACACGTCCTTCAACAGCTTATTAAAAAAAAGCTTTATTTAAGATGATCTCCAGACGTTGCTTTCTGTTCAGAAACTGTAATCTTATTATTTATTTTTTAACTTTATTTCACTTTGCTTTCCTTTTTCAAACATATATCCCACTTTCACCTCTTCTCACATTTAGTTTAGTTTTATTTTTCAGGAAACAGGCGCAAAACACGATGAAACATGAGAGAAGATACCCCGTACCAGATTTAGGTCCTAATTCTAACGTGCAGTCCCTGAGCGGGCAAACAACATTTAAAAAAGCAATTAGTATAATTAAATATGCATACACACCCGCAACTCAAGAGCTTGACCATCCAGTATAAACACAGTATGGCTGGGGCCTACGCCGTAACTTACAGCGTAACCTGACGCGCACCACCCTAGAAATGTAACTACGTGTCGGGTGGACGCAGCCACAAACTGCTGTGATTGGCCTGTTCAGTACAGTCGATTCCTCCCGTGCATTTCCAGCCACTTTTTCGCTGCAGTTTTTGAATTTATCAGTGAGACGATAACAGTCATCATCGCAGTATATTTGTTTGTTTCTTATTGGCTGGCAACACATATTAGCCCCCGGGATACGACCACATGGTGATTAACACAAAATAACGTAAACGCCGGCACACACTACGTACCAGGTTGAGACACAGGAAGTAGAAGATCTGTCTGGAGTCGTACTCCTCCAGGATCTGCTTCAGGGAGTCTTTGATGAATCGTGGAAGGGACTGAGACGTGTGCTGCAGGGCGTCACCCATGAAATTGTAGAGGGGTGTCCCTTCGGGGGAGTAACCCACCAAGGTGCCCTTCTGACCTTTCTTTGAAGGAGACGAGAGAATACTGGATGCTGCAGAGAGAAAGGAGGAAGAGCAGAGAGGTGCATATCTCAGTGCAAATTACAGTTATTATATTTTATATTTTCTAATCTGCTGCCACCGCCAGTCCAAACATACGACTTTAGTGTTTTCGTGTGTTTTAATCAGAGAGGTAAACACAAAGTAAAACAAATAGCTGGGTATTCCAGAGCTGTTACTCACACATAATGAAGAAGATGGCGCTGACGAGCACTCCACCCGAAAGCACGTGCTCTGTGCTGCCCTGCTGTGGAGGTTTGCTCATGGAGCGCAGCTGGTCCGTCAGCGGGTGAGTCCAGAAGTTGGCCAGCAGCAGTGCACTGAGGAAGAGGGCCGCGGCGCCATAGCAGGCGCACCTCGGCGTCTCCATCTTGGAGCTGCAGACGGCCTCGACGTAAAACTCCAGGATCATGACAGCGAAGATGATCATCGCGAAGGGCAGGATGAGAGAGGACCACGATTCCACTTTGCTCTGGGATTGAGATGAGACTCATCAATTTAAGATATGCAGCGCTAATCAAACAAACATATAATATGAATCTTGCATGTCTCATTTCATGATGTGGTCTGTGTAGTTACTTCTGTAGTCGCAGAGAGCACTACAACCCAGGGGAGCAGCACCGCAGCAGAAACCAGGTTGTCGAGGGCATAGAGACGTTTAGCACCACCGATCTCCACCGATAACTTCCTGGAGGCCGTGTGGAAGCCGACCTTCAGACACAGGGAGGCCACCAGCAGCACAACACCACCCTGACAGGAAATAGAAGAACAAATGCCCATAAACATAAATAAATGCCAATAAGGAACTGAATCATAGTAGCACATACTTTGACATTTTTATTTCCCTGTTACCAAATATTATATACTTTAAAAAGCAAAAAAAAAAACATGAGCTTTACTCACTTTGTGATCTGCTACCCCGAGAAGTGAAATCACTGTGTGCAGGAAGTGAGTGAGAGCGCTGTCATGGTGTCCCTCAGCTGGTTTCAAGGTGAATCAAGGCAAACACAGCACACAGCAGAGGGATAACAGTGCAACACAAACACATAAACAAAAAGCGAAGACAGACAAAGTATTTCGGCTCAAAGGATACGGTGCTCGGCCATCTTCGCCATGAGATCATCGTTGTCAAAGAGGAGCAGGCAGATCACGGCGATGATGAAGAATGCAGCACCTCTGGTCTGCACAGAGTCACAGGTGAGTGAGCAGAAACCTCAACCACACAGCCAATCAGTTACGTTCTTTACAATAGTTAGCCGTTTAGCTTTTGTGCCTCCTCTGTAATACTGTCTGCACCTGGAGGAGAGAGAAGGCCTGCTGGAGGAGCTGTTATCTAGGATGCAGATGTTTTTATTTATAGTGATGATTTGTTTCCTTGCACAAATGAGGAAATAAAAAGCACAATTTGTGCTTTTCAAACATCAGAACCCCCCCCCCAAAAAAAACCACGCGTTACTGAGAAAACAGGCTCCCGTCATATAACCACAATAAAACTGATGCCAAAAGCACTTTCTGATCTCAAATCAGCTGTGTGAATTTGTGGCCTCTTACCTTGGATGGCCCACCTCCTGAGTTTGTAAAGAGGACACCAAGAAGAGCAATGACCACCACGTCACTGTGCTCAAACAGCAACAATGTCCTGGGAGAGACACAATTTCATTATATTCCTGAACACAGTAGGAGGCAGGGATGGCAATGATGTCAAAAAGATACAATACACTTTATCCCAAAGCGGGGAGATTCCCGTCTTACAGCAACTAAAAAAAAACAGCCTACATCAAAAATGTCTTTGGGCTGCTCCCTTATTCATGTGGAAAACCACGTTTGATCTGATAGATTTTTATGTTGGATGCACTTCGCTGACAACCCGCACGGGCCCTGCATCTCCTTCGAGTCTCAAACCAGGGATCTTTCACGTTAGGCGAATATGTAAACCACTACACTATGGAGGCGCTAAAGCAAAAAATGCTAAAATGAAGTAGAATCGCTCAATAAAGTAACATATGGCAAAGCAAACACCTTAATAAGATGAAAAATACTCAGAAAAGTTCAATTAAATGCAGATTAACTTAACTGATTTACATTTATCCCCTTTGAGGTCATCTCCCTGTGCACCTCTATCTGACCTGACTGTCTTCAGGACTGCTGAGGGGGATCAAGAGACCACCAAACATCGGTTTTCAGACCAAAGAAACACAACGGGACCCGCAGGGAGCGCTTTAAAATGAAAAGCTCCACTAGGAGTGTTGCGGTGCTGGTTTCATTGCACCTCTGATACAGCATTTGGTTTTATTTGTTTAACTGCTTCTTACCTAAGAGGTCCGCAGAGGGTTAGACCGAAGAAGCCCAGGAGGGATATGACACAGCTGAAAATAGCGTGCTTTAACAGCTTTATCCACTGCAAAGAAAACGCATAAATCAATACTGATATCAGCACAATGTACAAGTTTTAATTCCAAAGGTCAGACTTAAAATATCTTAAACAGTACATGTAAAAGAAAGGCTACCAGAAATGGCCAAAGATTTAACGAGCATTCGTATTTTTAATCTAATGAAAAACGGTAGAAAAGGATGGGAAAATTAGAGTCTGGAAGGCTGGGAACGCTGAGAGGAACAAACCTGTCTTTTTGAGATGATTTTTCCAGATGAAAAGGGCTTTTGAAAAAGAAGCAGAAACACTGCACTCCTAAAAATGAAATGAATCAGCACACAGTCAAAAACAATAAATACAAATTAAGGAAAAATACTTGGTGAATAATCAAACTGTGGCTTCTGACTCTCCCCTGAAAGCTCAGACTCACTCGCTGCAGGCTGTGGCATGTTCAGCTCAACTCAAGTCAAGAAAATAAGCAGTAAATATTTATTCATCACTCTTATATTTGGTTTTTCAGTTTAAGTTGGAGGTCAAGAGGGTGCGTGATGCTTGCAAAGTCAACAACTGACCAAGATAACTGTAATTAAGAGTTTTCCCATAACCAAGCAGCCCTAATTAACAATAACACAAACATGAGGAGTACTTACCCTAATTTTAGTATGAAGATGAACTGAACTATGTGAACCACTTTGAGGATATCGTATGATTCAAAGATCCCAAGAGCTTTGAGGACCTTTGAGATGACCAGTAGAATAATGTACCTGGTTAACCTGTACAAAGAAAGAGAACACTTTATATTAGTAGAGGGCTTGGACAGAGTCTGCCTGTGTGTTAGATGTCGATTCCTGCGGCCTATAGAAACCATCATGTAGCTCTCACATATAGACCGGAACAAACCAGCGTTCTTAATATTAGTTTCAGTTGTTTCTTGTGGTTAATATTTTTCAGTGATCATGTACATCTAGACATAATCTTACTCCCATCTAGACGGTAACGGCTGCATGGTGAGGATCACCTTCTTTTATTTTTCAGCTGCTACTGAGAGAGGAGCTAAATGTCAACAAATAGTTTGAGCAGTGCTTGATCTGATTTGATGATTTGCAGCACAGGAGCTCCACAGGACACTGTGCTGTCTCCATTCTTATTTCAGTGCAACTCCAGGTCATGGCACCGGCAGAAACGCTCTCAAGATTGCGCAGTGGTTGGGTGTATTTGTGATGGGCAGGAGAAGCCGTACAGAGCACTGTTTGGATGACTTTTTGGAGTGGTCTGGGAGGAATCGTCTACTTCTGAATGGGAATAAGAACGGGGAGGTGGTGAACAACTTCAGACATAAGAGGACGCCCACACGACCCGTGTCTATCCTGGGGCAGGATGTTGATGTTGTTCAAACACAGAGGCTGTATACAAGGAGGGGATGAGCAGGGTCTATTTCCTAAGGAAGCTGAGATCCTTCAGTGTGCTCAGCAAAGATGGAGATTTTCTATCAGTCAGTTGTGGCGAGTTGACACCAACAGACTAGACAAACTGATCATGTCCCAGATATGGGACAAACAAAGAATTCCCACCCAAATATCGCAGGCTGGATCCATCCCCGAATGTTATTATACCAACATACAGCTCTGATTAAGAACAGTTAGGAATTTTGATAAACAAATATAGTAATTAGTTTATAAGCAATTCTGACGGCTATTTAATTATTCTTAAATGTGAGGTTTAATTACAAATATTGGACACACCAAGCAACAGGAAATAAATGGTTAGTTTTCCACCGCTGTGGACAACACAGAGTAACCGATTATTCAGAAACAATCACATATGGACTGTAGAGCTGTGATCAGATTTTACTCCCTCGGTGACATAGTTACAGTTACAACAGGTTAATCTGACAGAGTTTATAAGGCAGGGAAAGCTACCTGGAATCGGGCACTTCGACCATACCCAGCTGGCCCCCTGAGAGCACGTTGCTGCTGTATTTTTCTTCCATTTTCAAGTCCCCCAAAACCCACCAGCTCAAGTCCGCTGAGAGTTATTGATGTTCCCGGTGCATCATTTACATCGCCGGTAGCGGAGAGAGACTACCGTGCAGTCAGTTTACCGCCAGAGAAAATGAGCAGGCTTCTTCTGCCTCCTTTTCATTCTTCCGTCAGCGTCTAACGTGGAAACTACAATCAGCTGGTAGCCTTGTTAGCCTGTTAGCTGGCTAGGTAAGCCACTTTTCCCAACGCTTTCAGCGGCGTCACGTCCTCTGCCTACGGCTCACGTGACACAAACACATGTAGACACCTGGTCAGAGTAAGCTACTGACGTTATTAGTCTAAATTGGCCGCAATAAACGGGAGACTCCGAAATAACGGGATAAAGAAAATCGAACACCGGAGCAGCCCGTACAGCAACTGCACTTCCGGACACGGTAAAGGTCCACGTCACGTGTATGTACGCGTAAGCGCTGCGCTTGCGCAGACGGGAGCCCTGTGTCGGTCTCTTTTCTTTAAAACCTTTATTTAGGAAGCGGTATACAGAATAAAAAGCCCGAGATGCTTTAACAAGAAAAAAGTGCAATTTCAAAAATATCTAGTTTTCCACATTCGTTGGCCCATTTGTCATTACATGCACACATAGGGGAAAGGAACAAAATCTCCGCACACAGATTCTTTTTCTTTAACTTGGCAACATTAAATTATTACTTATGATTAAAGCAATTGATCTAGATTGAGGAATACTTTTTAACTATTTAACATTTTCACCCCCAGCTATGTTAGTATCACCACAGCAGTGCATCTGAGTAATTGATGACTTAACTGCACACTTCCAAAGACTTCCAGTGAGCCAGGTAACGTCTTTCTAGAAGCACTTCTCACCACTTGGACTTAAAATCTTTTTGTTCTCGCAGGCTTACGATTAATAACTGCACATGTGTGTGTATGTGTTTGTTACTTTGTATTAAATTTTTTCTCAAGATTTATTGTTGGGTTTTTTTTATTGCCTTTAGACATCGTAGAGCTACACAGTTTTTGTTTTTAGATTTTTCTCTTTTATGGTAAACATATTGGGTTACATGCAATGAAATGTGTTATATAACTAAACCTGATATTGATATCTACTTGGAAACCACCTATGTAATACATATGGGGAGACAGTTTGAAGCATGATGTGAATTCACTTTTATTTCAGTGGTCACCATGACATCAAAACTGCATATCACCAGTCAAATCTCATTTTAAACAAATGCAGACCCTAAAATAAGGTTGTAAAAAGCAGTTTTACTCCTGGAAGTTATATTACTGGGGCCATTTTTAGTGCTGCAGATATTCTTCTCTATCTTATCAGGAAAAGCAGTGACATGCTAGAAATCTTTAATATAAACAATCATCCATTTATTGGTACGCCTGATGAATATTCATGACAAGTTTCAGAAGATTAAGAAAGGAAAATCTACCTCCCCTATTTTGTAGAGTCTTACCCAAAGAGTGCTTGTGCCAAGTTTCAGAAGATTTCAAGCATAAATGACTGAGTAGTGAGTTTAGCAAAAAGTTGACGGATGGCTCGGTGTCGTCATCAGCGGCGCTAAAAACTAATATAAATTTAAATTAACCATGAGAATTGCAGTTCAATATACAATTAGACAGAAGTAGTCTGCAGCTGGATTTATTATAAAAGAGGAAACACTTAAAAGTTTGCAAAATCATTTGTCATTTGTGTGTGAAAATGGACAAAAAGACTAAATAAAGATTTAATAAAGATAAAGACCTTCAACATATTGACATCCACCAGGTAACTGGGAAACATCTGGCTCGGTTTCATTTCAGCCGCATGCCAAAAAAGGCCAATTTTTCAGAGCCTAGTTGCTACCTTCCAAATAAAGCCTCGCACATTTTGGCATTATATTTTTCTGTTGAAAGCATTTTGGGTTTTCCAAGTAACTTAAAAATAAAAGGGCGTGGACATTAACCAATCCCAAACCCTAATTTTAACCCTAGATTAGCTGCCAATGATCTGGTGGATGTTAGGGGCTTATACTGTATAATGATTTATGATTAAAGCAAAAATGCTTGCCTTCCCATTTTATTTTTTGCATTTTTAATAACCAAATAACCATATTAGCTTCCTCCTAACAAAACATTTCAAGGGATATTAAAAGAAAAGCAAGAAATGTGTTTTTCCAGAAAAAAAAAGTATGAGATGCTTCTGTTGTTGCTGGAATAACTGCTTTATTAGAGTTGGAGACTAATAAGACAGTATTCATACATTTCATAGTTAAAGTTGTGAGATTTTAGTATAATAAGCTGGTCTTAATTTCCAGAGTAAACCCATCACATCTGGACACAGAAGACGTTCAAAAAGCTCCACACAGGCTGAGCAGCACTTTCTGATAATGCTCCTTGGTGTGTTTCTGTGGAACAAAGATGTTAGCTAAAGTATTCAGATACAGTGCGTATGCTTAATTAGTAAAAACAACATGATGGCAGCCATTTGTTTTTACCTGTATGTCTTCTTGTAGGCTTCTCGTGTGAGAGGTCCAGTATGCCTCCTTGACCTTCTGGAGGTCGACCTCAGAGCGACTCACCAGTATCCTGTTCAACGTTTTCTCACATGTGCCTGGTTTCTGAGAGAGCAGAGCAGAGCAGAGCCTCAGCCACTGGACATAGTGTGAAAAATGATCTAAAAGTTAGCCATGTTTTCCTGACATGAGACTTTATGGACGCTCATTTGAGACTTAGCTGCCGAGCAGGAACCTCTCAGTTAATTTGTACAGTGTGATCTAAAGGCCAAGCAAACAAGGCATAAGCGGAAAAACTGAATCTTTATTTAACAGAGGCATAGAATAAATAAAGGGTTAGTGCACCAGTTCACTGGTAGAGCTGCATTAAATTTGAAAACGATTTCTCTGCAACATTCGGATGGCAGGCTCAGGATTTGGCATAAAGCATCCTGTCTTGCATCAACAGGTTCGGGCTGGTGATGTTGGTGTAATGGTGTGAGGGCTATTTTCTTGGCACACTATGGGCAAACTGAGTATAATTTAATAAGCACCACACCTGAGCTACCTGAGTATTGCTGCTGACCATGTCCCTCCCATCAGGACCACAGTGCATCCATCTCCTGATGGCTGCTGCCAGCAGAATAACGCACCATGTCACAGAGCTAAAAAAATCGCCTCAGAGTGGTTTGTTGAATGTGACAATGAGTTCACTGTACTCAAATGGCCTCCAGTGTTCCCATTCCATCCAGTAGAGCACCTTTGGAATGTGGTGGAACAGGAGGTTTGCATCGTGGATTTGCAGCTGTGTGACGCTATCATGGCAGCATGAACCAAAATCTGAGCATCATTCCCAGCACCCTCTTGAATCAATGCCATGACGGGGAGTGGGGGTGGGTCCGACCTGATACTAGCGTGATAGAGTGGAAATGAGTATATTTGTCCATATTTGTGTCTTTAATATTTAGATTTTCATAGATTTGCACTGTGATTTTTAGTGATTGTTGTGACCAACTAAGTGGAGCTCTTAATATCTACTTTACATTACTACTTTTTGAGTAGTAAAGTACTTTTTGAGTGAATCAGGTCTGTGGTGAAGACGACACTGCAGTGTTTTCATGAGGTGAGAAGTAGTGCTTGCAGAGTTTAAGACATCCAGCCTGTGCTACTCCCCAAACAAAGTGAAATTAATTTCAGACTTGAAGCTTCCCTTTAAAATACATCAGTGTACATTTGTGCGAATGAACACACACACACACACGCACGTAGCAAAAACATATTCATACACACCTCTATAGCCTTAACAAGCTTCTGAGCAAAGACCGCCGGTGTATTCCAGGCAAATTTCGCTAGACATCAAAGAGAGACAAACAGTTACAAAATGAGAACATCAGCTCGAGCCCAGATGTTCCTCACAGCTGTGTTGTAGCTCATCTTGTGGAAGTTTATGTTCAGGTTCTACTGCTCCGTCAGTCTTAAATGCGCATGAGCGTGCTGTGGGATAAAATTTTGCAGAGCGCATTTCCTGCTCCCCAGAGCATGAATCTTTTTGCTTGCATGATCTTTGATCTCACCCCACCCACAGGACCAACATTTGACCTTGAATAGAAAAAATAATTAAAACGAGATAAACGGCCTACCGAGGTCGATGAGACACTCTTCAGTGTCTCCCTTCAGCTCCTTTTTCAGCACGGTGGGCAACTTGACGTCTGCTTGCTTGCCATATGCCTCCAATACTAACAGGTAAACAGACAAACAGGTGATTCTGGGTTATCGCACTGAAACAAAATGGCCCTCCAGTTAAAGGTATGCAGCAAATGTCCTGTGTGGTCGAAGAAATTCAAAAGCCCTTTGATTTCATAAGCTGTTTGGCCTCAATGACAAGAGGTATCTCTGGGGGAGTAAAGGTGATGCTTTCAAACCTGAGAACACTGTAGCAGCTGCTGAGCATGGTGGTGGTAGCATCATGCTCTGGGGCTGCTTTGCTGCCAGTGGTAATGGTACATGGCACCAAGTGGATGAAATAATGAAGGAGAAGGACTAACCTCAAATTTGTCAACTTCACCTCCAATCAACATCTACACAATCGAGTAATCCAACAGGACAATGATCCAAACACACATCAAACCTGGTTCTGGAATGGATAAAGCAGGCTAACATTATTCTTCTGGGATGGCCTTCCCAAAGCCCCGACCTTAACCTTATTGAAAATTTGTGGACTACAGTTAAAATCTGGGTCCACGCCAAAATGGTTGGTCGATCTATATTTGAGCATCTATGTGCTGTATACTTTGACCTTGTGTAGACTGAAGACAAGTTCAAATGTTTGCACCCAGATCTTGTTTTTAAAATCATTAAAAATGTATGCCACTCATGGCCACGGTGAGTGTATGTAACAAGCTGCAGCTCAAGGAAATGTTCTTGTAAATGGGCAACTGCCATGTTGACAACAACAACAAAAGAAAAAGTTGTGGCCTTCACTGCAGATAGAAACTCAACATAATCCATCATTCATATTTAAAACCGGACTGGCTGTATTGTTTCCACACTGTTGGGTGTGTTTTGCATCCTGTTTGCCACGAGTGTGGTTCCACCTGTTTCCCCGGGTGTGTGTTGTGTCTAATGAGTCAAACCCGACAACAAGGGAGTGTTCGCACTTTTCAAGAACTCACCTTTGCTGAGGTGTGGATAGCTGCGCTTGGTCATCATGTC
The DNA here is from genome assembly GCA_024447675.2 of Pterophyllum scalare. Classification (NCBI taxonomy): domain Eukaryota; kingdom Metazoa; phylum Chordata; class Actinopteri; order Cichliformes; family Cichlidae; genus Pterophyllum; species Pterophyllum scalare. The sequence goes on along the minus strand of JAMQGT020012819.1, from coordinate 120,452 downwards.
AGTGAAGGTGGGCACGTCAAATTTGTGGCCCTTCTCACATAACTTCACCAGCATCTACAGACACAAAAGCATAACAGTGGATTAGATTATCTGTCGATGCTAATAATATTCAAAATGGCAGACCCCAGTCTCATTGCACATTCTGTATAATGTCAATTAAGGCATTCTATTCTATTTTATATAATGTCAACTGCGCCACTGCTACACAACACTACATGTTATAAACTTTAGTATATTTTCACTTAATATCCATTTAGAGACCCCTATAAATGTAGCATTTCCTCCTTTGCCAAAAGTTTTAGTTCACATAATTTGCTAACGATATGAAAAAGTATCGTTTAATATTTTGTTTTCATTATTGTACCTGTGTGTCTTTTGCAACAAGATCCCGATCGACACCGCTGCTCTCATCTCTGTTTGCGTGCAGCAGGGCCAGGAGGATGTTGGTGAAGTGGCCGCTGGTCTCGCTCTTAATAACGTTCTCCAGATCCGTTTTGTAGTCTGAGGGATCAGGAGAATTTCAGTGGAAAGGTTTTCAACAATATGATGGTCCAGTCTGACTCCAATAGCTTTCTGGCTGGTAAAGACACTGGAGGCACGAGTGTCAGCAAGTTATCTAAGATGTCACATAAAATGCAACCTTAGCTCAGCATTAAGCCCAAACAACAACAGTGTGATATCACATGACTGTGAGAAAACCTTCGTTAAACGCCCTCTTGATCTCTTGAATCTCTTGGTTTGTTCTTGTTGCCAAAATCTCAGTCAGGACTTCCTCGTCTGTCCCCAAACCCTGTTGGAATTAATCAAATAACAGAAAGGCCGAAGCGTAAGAAAGGGTCCCTCAAACAGTTTTGCCTTCCTTTGCCATCTTGTTTCTGTTTCTAATGATTATTTATTTTGATTCCAGGAGTTTCAGTTCATCCCTGCCTTCCCTGTGTTTCCCGTTAAGTCTCCGTCTGTGTAAGATCTCACTTATTAATTACTTCCTGTTTTATTTTGATAGTCTCTTGTGTCTCGTATTGAGTTCAGCTTCCCTTGGCTCATTATCCTTGATTTGTTCCAGCTGTGTTTCCCACAGCCTATTTACTTTGTGCATTTATTGTCCAAGTCTCCCCTTGCCCTTTGTTGTGTCGGCCCACATTGTGCTCCTCTGTTCCATATTCCCATGATTCCTAGCATCTAGTTTTCCTGCCTCTATTCCCACATATGTTTTGATCTGTTCATTTTCTCTTTCGTCAGCAATAAAGCTGTTTTTTTTCGAGTTTTAGCCGTTTCCCCGTTTGGGTCCGCAACCCGCCTGACACCCAGCGTACAATGACAAAAGTTCCCTTCAACTCGAAACCTTTAAGTCAGAATTCATTTGGTTCAGACCTACAAACCTCAGCAGTGCTTCTGGAAGTGGCCCTGGCCCCTTCTTCACCCACTGGCAAATTTGGGATCACCAAGAGATGAAGCAGCAGGAAAACTAACTGCTCAATAAAAGAAAACAAAAAACTATTTAATATTGCCCCAATCAAACCTTTGTGGCTTTCCTCAGTTGGTAGGCATCAAAGTGAGCGGGTGCCATGAGTAGCGCCAGACAGATGTCCTTTAAATCTGTTCTCACAACTGATTTCAGGTCTTCAGTCAGCTTCTGCAAAACACAGCAATGATCGATGCTCACTGTAAGCTGAAGTCAAAGACATGAAGGTTTTCTTTTTGTGACGTGAAAATGTGCTACATCAACTTTGATTATGGCTCAGTCACACAGATGTCCAGTGACTGCACTGACATTTTTCATATTCAGTGACAGATTCCAAGCAGTGATGAATTTGTCGCACATCAATTGAGCGAACGACACCTTCGAGCTATGGGCAACCACTTTAAATTGCAGTGCACCTAATGGGAGGCAGCCTGACTCTAAACAATCATGGTCCAACTCAGACTGACTGCACTCACTCGCAGACTGATTGGTGAAGGTTTGCAAGCAATTGCTGCATAATTTATGAATGCAGACAGATTGCCTGAACATTGCAATCAATCCGAGTCAGACTGCACAGATGAGTCTGCAAGGAGACTTGACTCAGAAGGCTGCCGTTGTGCTGGTTGTGTTCTGGAAATATTCCTACATAAAAGTGCCTGTGTCAGTCTGCGATCAAACTGCCATCCTGCAGCAACTACATCGCTATTTGTGGAGGAATTTCTGCTTCATATCTATGAAGTTCTGACTGGACTCTGAATGCAAGTAGCTAATGTGAATTTCCACGTAGACAGTGACAGATTTGCATTTTTCAGATTGCATGCAACTGCCAACTTGACCCCATTCAATCACAAACCTGATATACTGTCTTATTGCAAAAGTCACTTTGAAGATGGCACCTGACTGCATGTGGTCACAGACCTGGTCCCAGAAGTAGCCATTTCAAAGGCAGCAAGACTGCAACTGTGACTGTAGCATTAGGCTAGTCACACTAAGGCAGGGTAACGGCTGTTCCACGTCCAGCCTGACTGGCTCTAACATGGCGGATACAGCCGCCATGTTTATTTTTTTGGAGCCAGAAATGAACACATTTGGACAAGTTATCAGCCAACACTAGCAAACTGGGTTAGCATACTGTAGCCACAATGTGTACGGGTTTAAGACAGAAACCCAAATGCTAATTAGTGCCAAGTAACAGACGAATAAAATACTAGCATTTCATTCACTAGAGCAAAAGCACAGACTTCTTGGACAGGTCAAACCACTCAATTAGCAGAAGTGAGGCCTAGCAGGCACCTATCAGTTACACCTGCTGGTGTTGGGTCACCTATAAATCTAACACCCTTAATTCCAGCATCCAGCTGGATGAGTTTTAAAAAGAAAAATGCTTCTCAATGTTGCAAAGTTGGGCATTTTAACATGAGCGTCTATGGGGATGGCTACTAGAGGAACTGCAGTTTTGGACGTTTCTGCACTGGTTTAATTTTTCAGCCACAGGGTGCTACCTGAAGAGACCGGCAAATCCTGCTAGAACCCCTTACCTGAAGTGCACCTGTCACAAATTACTCACCTTCCTATGCTCCATTTCATAGACGTCTTTGATCTTTTGCCTCTGCTCATTGCTTCTCTTCACCAGGACTGTAATGATCACATCCTCGTCCACTCCTGTTGGGGTGACAAGTTGTACTTAAAGCACCACAGAAGGGTGGAAGGACTGTTGAAATCAACATCACTCAAAACAGAAGGAGCAGATTTGTTTGCACCCACTGCAAAATGGCTAATAAACATTTGGTTTTTGTCCAACCCATGTTTCAGCTTTAAACTTCACATCACCTGGATAAAAAAACAAATGAAGATGAGAGCACACACACACACACACACACACACACCTTTATTTTCAATGGCACTCCGAAGGACTGCAGCATCACTGCTGGCATTGAAGTACGGGTATGGCGTGACTGTTCCATAATACTTGGGTTTCTCCTTATCCTTCACCTACACAATCAGCCAAAATACTGACTTAAAGGGGTTTAAGAACTTTATTTGCCAGCCAGTGAAATTCAAAGACTCAAGTAAGCAGATTCAGGTGCAGGTGTTTCTCACTTTGACAGTGTCATGATCAGAGTCTCGGTCACGGAGAAAATGTCCTTCAAACGATCGAAGAATGGCATTTTTGCTTGGCTGAGAGATTTAAAACCAGAAATAAGATCTCACGCTGTAAAGAAAAAAAAACAGAGGAGGGTAAAGGTGTAAAATGTGCCTCTGCGACCACCCGTGCTGCTCCCTTTCCATCTCATTCTGCTTCTCCCTCTGTGATTGCTGGCAGCAGGGAGGAGCTCATCACAGTGATCTAAGTCTCCACAATGCTCTACTGCCAGGCTGCGGTCCCCACTTCAGTCACTGTGTGATTCTAGCCTCTTTACAAATACCTATTCTTCTCCTCCTCTCTATTTCTGACACTTCCTTCCCTATTCTGTGGTTTATCTCTCCATCTCATCATCACATTCTTTATTAAGTTACCTTTTCTGCGTCCTCCCCCACCTTGTCTGTCCCTGGGTGGACTAGTTCAGAAGCCCCTCACAATCAGTGAAACAGGAGTTTAAGTGTTTTTTTGTCCCTCACCTGTGCTGCCGAAGACCGTCCTCGCACTCCAGCCTGTAGCTGTTGTAGTGTTCAGCTCATTCCAGCAGCAGCATCTCCACCCATCACGGAGGCTCAGCCAACCATGTCCTACTTCTCAGATTCCTTTGAGGTGACAGAGATTCATGCACCTCTCTGACCGGCTCGGCAACTCTGTGGTTAGCCCTGTGTGTGTGCGTGCATGTGTGTGAGTGTGTGTGTGTGTGTGTTTGTCTAATTTGAGGCAAAAAAAATTCAACAATATAAAAGCGACTTTAGTCTATATTTTAAAGGAACAGGTCAAATAAATGCATGCACATAAGTACTGAGTTGCTGAGTGCATAAGTGAAACTGATGATTCATATTTTTTTTTTGTTAAGGTGACAGTATTAAAACAGCTTTGCTGATATCAATCAAAGAGTACTTTCGGGCACGGTCCACATGAAAATGTTACCTTATCATGACTTTGTAGCTCTCCCTCCATTGTTGCTTGGATTTGGCACCTTGAGTTGTAGTGCAGGTAATGCCGGCAGCAGACTTTGACACAGGAGAAGCAGACATAGCATTAAAAACACTGCATTTGGTTCTGCTGCTTCATTTTAGTAGAATGGTTGTTAGAGGAATCCTACAGATGCAGGTGAGAAATACATATTTTGCTCTTGTTTACCACCAAATATTCTTTCACTTGGTTGAGTTCAGGGTTGGTATTAAAAAAATGTTTGCTCACTTCCTGTTTTACGTTGCCAGTCTCTTGTATCGTGTGCTTTGTTTCCAGTTTTGCTTCCCTTGTCTCGTTAGTCTGGCAATGCACTAGCAACTCTGTTGCCAGTAGTTCAGGGGAAATTGAAGGAAACACAGCAAAGTAGTGTAATTCAGGGCATGTATGGTAACATATTAAACGTAGCACAAAAAGTAAGGAAATTTGTGTTTGGTTACTCAACCCTGCTGCTCAACCCACAAATGCATTTTCCTTACAAATGTGGCTCCATAAACAGGAAATAAACAAACAGGCTTTACAACATTGTTACAACAAAGAAATAATCGACCAAGGAAATTTCCCTACTTTTTGTGCTAATCTTATAAAATAGAAATACAAAGTATGAAAAAAACATACTGGGAACTATACAGTTTGTATGTTACCATAAAATAAAGGAAATACAGCACTCTACTGTAATTATGGCCATAGCATCATTATGATAACCCACCGGAAAATATATAACGGTAGGAGAACTGTGAAATTAACAGTAATATACTCAATACTCGTGGTAGTAGTCTATTGCAAAATGTAAAATATACAAAAATGTACTGTAACTCGGGTCATAGCTTATGTTAAAATACTGTATAATAATACATTTTGTTTATAGGCACCTTTCAAGACACTCAGGGACACCTTACAAGCAATTAAATAACAAAATCATAGTATGGATAAAATAACAGTTGGAAAACACTGTTAAATTAAAAGTCAGTGGCAATGTGCACAAGATCAGAGAGATATGGAGGTGTGAAAATAAGAAGCAGAATCGTAGAATGAATGCAGCAATTTGCAGGAAGTCAGTGGAGCTGCTGAAGGACAAGGGTAATACGTACTGTGGAAGAGGTCCTGGTAATGATATCAGCAACTACATTTTGGACCAGCTGAAATCTATGAAGAAGTTTGTGTGGTAAGCCAGAGAATATAGAGTTACAATAATCAATATGAGATGTAACCAGAGCATGCACAAGAACAGCAGTGCTGTTAGTGTTAAGGGATGGGCGTAGCCGACTAATATTAAGTAAGTGGAAATATGAGGGTTTGTAGGGACTGAGTTGGGTTATCTTACTTGAGGCACAGAGAACGGAGGTATAGAGGGGATATGTCGGAACTGATGAACTGATGAAGCTGGCTCAGTGGCACAGTGGAGAGTGGGCAGGCAGGTATGAATCCTAAGTTCCACTGGGGCAAGTGAGGCTCAGAGAGGTGTGAGGACTGGAACCGACTGAAAGCTGGAACATCCACGAAACTGAACAGGTAAGGACTTCAGGTAAGTGAGCAGGTTGTGGGCCTGAGATTCATCATAGTGGATAGTAAACAGCTGGTCCTTAAGTACGCAGCCTCTTGACTGATAATGGCTTGCAGGTGTAGGAGAGAACCAGAGAAAGAGGCTCCATTCAAAGGTGGTGGCAGGGAAGGAGCTGCCCAAAAACCACCTGGAAGAGGAAAATGGAAAAAAAAAACACCCCACCTTCCCCGAATTCTGACACAAGACATGCTATTATAACAGTAACATACTGCATAGTAATGTCATGCAACTGCTACCAGTAGCCTACTGTAAAATAGAAAAATACAGAAATATACGGTAGCTTGGGCCATGGTATTATTCCTGTAACAGAGTATAAAAACATAACAGTAAGAGATCTGCAAATTTAAATGTAGCATACTGGCAACCCTGCTGCCAGTGGTCTTCTGTGAAATATAGTTTCATCAGGTTAACTTAGTGTAAAATATATAACAGTAGGAAAACTGTCAAATTTAAAAATAAAACAGTAACATACTGGCAAGTGTGCTGCTAACAGTCTACTGTAAAATTAAGGAAATACAGCAATTCACTGTAATCAAGGGTATATTTGTTACCACAGATAGGTACTGTATAATACATAACAGCCTGAGAATTTGAAAATTAATAACTTACTAGCAATTGTTCTGGCTTTACTGTTAATCCACATGAGAATTATTTACAGCATGAATGAAAATCAACAGTCGAATCAAATAAAGATGAAGTAAGCGTATATGTTGCAGATTTTATTAAAAGAATTTTACTGGACAGTCAATTTCGTACAATTAATATAAAGTCAGTGTAAATATAAGAAAAAAAAGAGTGAAATTCTGTATTAGACATCAAGACGTGACCACACACTTAATAACACAAATGTATAGCTATGTGGTCAGTAGATTATCTTCAAAATTATAGACATAAACCACAGATTTTTTTTTCTCCTTATCATAATGAAATCAGTGACTAGCAACGTGGCTATTTCTATCTAGTTTATCGGTTTGTGCTCTTAAAATTAATTAGCTTAAAGTTGCACCTGAGTGTTGAACATTGTAATTTTTCAGCCAAACATAAATAATTCGGCTCTCTGTTTGCCTCTCACCACATCTGTTTAAAAAACAAAAAAACAGACGAGGACAACCAAACAGCCTAAATCACAGTGTTGACAGCCATCTTTTATATACAGTCTATGACTAAACTTAAAATAAACCGTGGAAACATAACTCGATATATTTCTGTTGGTGTTGCTCTTGCAGCATGATAATTAATGTTGCTCCAGTACAATCATTGCAACTGACATTGCAGCATGGGGGAAATGACCACATACGGGAAGAACTTAAAGGCTTTGTGACAGAAAACCTTTCTGAAAATGAACCCAAAAGGCACATGGTATGAGCCTGTCATCCACTGTTAACCTGTCTCACTGTGAACTTTAGCTTTTTTTTTTTTTGCATGACTTTTATTATTACGGAACGAGCTTTTCTCTCTTCATTTCCCCTGTATTAATCTGATGTAGAAACAAGACCAACACCACAATATGAGATATACCAAGTTTAGACAGAAGCTATCACAGTGACCAGCAGACATCCCACTTGGGTCATATATTTGCATATAATATATGCATCTGCCTAAAATGGCTAAACATGGTCCCACTTTACCCACAGAGCAGAAACATAGATTAACTGTACTGTAACTCACAGTTTAAAGGATAAAAATGATTTCCAGTAGACTTGAAGCTGTTGTTGATTGAATAAAATCAGTTTTAAGACCTAATTAGGACCTATTGCTAACGTCTTCTGTGAAATTAAGAAAGAATGAGGAATGAAAATGGCCTATAGGAGCATCAGTTTCTCACACCGTTATCTCGGAGGGGGCCCTCTCCCACGACCACGACCTCGACCTGGTCCGGGTCCAGGGCCTCTCCCACGGCCTGGACCCGGTTCGGGTCCCTCGCTCCAGGTGGCCTGCTTACCGGCCCTCGAGCATTAGGATTGGGTGATGCTAGAGACACATCTTTCTGCAGGTTAACACCTTTACCGGCTGACCCGGGCTTTGTCTTCGTTGGTTTTAGTTCTGGCTCCGGTGCTTTTTCTGTTCAGAGAGAGAAATGGTTACAGTCCAGTTTGTAGTCTAGTCATGTTACTTTCACGGCCTCAGCGGCCAGTTATGCTTTGGAAATGAAAGCTCTCATCAGGATGTAATACTGACCAGGCTCTGGGGGAATGAGGGATCGGTTCGGCAGCAGGTCCTCCAGGTCTTTCATGACCTGGTTGGTGGTGTCTGCGTTGTTCCTACGATTCTTCTCTTCATCACGAGCCTGGATTGAGAGATGGAATTAGGCAGTAATATTTCTGGAGCTCCTATAGCACATGACAATAGAATTTCAGCTGGTTTGTTCATTGAGCAGATCTTTAAATGAGTTCAGATCCCAAAATAGAGGAAAACTGTGCAGAGCCGGACATGCTGTGAACATCTAATAACCTTCTGAAATCACGTTAACCAGAATTTGGATCTAACATTAGTTAATTAGCATTAATCAACCTCAGGAGTGCACTGAGACGACAATGACTGTCTCTATCAAATAGCATGACCACTATCACTTGCTATGATATGATACATTTGTCTGAGGGCAGTTCTCGGCTCTGCAGCAACATCCCTTTTCTGCACTGAACTCCGGACATTTTTACGCACCATCTTCATCTTCTTCTTCAGCTCTATATTGGAGTTCTTGTAGGCCTCAGATACTGAGTTCAAATAATAGATGGCCAGTCTGTAAAAGAGACATGAGGAGATGAATTTTTTTGGTGGTGGCTGCAGGTTAAAGTGTGTTCCTGTTGTTCAGTTTTAAAATATAATTACAGAAGTGGCTGAAAATCTAAAATGATACACGGGTTTGTGTGCATCTGCACTCACACCATGAGGAGTACGGCTGGTATGATGAGACCGGGGTTAGCCGCGTAGCTAAAGAGCGTCCCCATAAAGGCCGGCAGGTCCAGGTCAATCGTCTCCATGATCACGTCAAACATCTTGTCTTTCCCACTGCAAACAACAACTCACTCGGTGTTTCATATTAGCAAATCACTTCATGCATCTCACATTCAGATTAATTTTTGTGCATGCTATCACCTGAAAGGTCCACAGTCAAACGAAGGCGGCAGTGTCATGATGGTGTAGACAACAGGCAGCAGGCTGAGGAAGAGGACGAGGAGCAGGAGGCCCATGTAGAAGTTGTTGGACTTGGAGGCCTTGAAGACTCTCTCGTGGGGGACGTTGGTGGCCATCACAGCCCAACACTGGTAGTACATGGAGCTGAGGAGGCGGAGCACATTGATGCCCACCAGCCCAGGAGCGTAAAAGGCACCCATCCTGAAATCAAAGGGATCGATCATTCTTGACCGGGTGATAAATGTGAGGATGAGGCTGGTTTATCACCAGAAATAGGTCAAACTAAAAAACACTGAGGAGGGACGCAAGACACAATAATTACATGCATAGTTTCTCAGCTTTAGAGTTGGAACCTTTTAGGAGCGGCATGATAATTAGAAGGGTTGCAGGTCAATGCACGTGACACTCAAAAGTAGAGTTTGTACCAAATCATGCCTTGATTGAAGACCAATCCAAGAACATTTCCACTGATGTCAAACTCAGCGTATGACGGCTGAAAGTGATCAGAGACAGTTATTAGTTTCACACTTTATCAAATTCCGTAAAACAGGCTAGTGGGTGCACTTATCTGGATTTCACATCTGGTTAGGCTGTAATTAAAAACATTAATATAACCAATTACACATTTATTATAGTCTTAATAAAGAGTGTCAGTCTGTTTTTGCACATCAAAGCTTTAAGTAAAAATCTACCATGTTCACCTCCTTTGTTTATCTATATTTAATTATAATGCTTTAAAAACTCAGTCTGTCACTGAATTATTATTATATTAAATATTTTGCATTAATTCTGTTACCCTTTTATATTTTTGAGCGTCCATTCTGTTATTTTGTCTTAGAACTGTGCTGTTTTAACGTTAAACAGAGGTTAAAAATAAAATAGCCTTTCATATGTTCATTAACCAAAGCACAAAATTTTATGTTAATACCAAAGACTAGTAAAAACATGATGTCACTCACTGGTTTTGGATTCCACATTTTGAATGTTACATTTTTTTTTAGTTACAGAGTAACAAAATACTAGAATTTCCCTTTTTTTTTTTTTTTTGGTTGGACTGTACGATACAGCAGGCCACCAAGTGGCCATGCTCCTAACTCCAGTATCCGGGTGGATGACTGCAAAAAAAAAAAAAAAAAAATCATGATCATTATGATCTGGCTGTAACCATGTTTACTTTTTCTGTAAGGTTGGGCATTTTTAAATGGGAGTCCATCGGGACTGACTCCGAATCAACCTCTAGTGGCCATCTAGAGGAAGTGCAGTTTTGACCGCTGGTAAAGAATTTCCCGTAAACATCGGTGGCCCAGCTAAAAGTGAAATATTCTACAAACTATTTATCAGAATGAAAGCAAGAATACATTTTTAGATAAAGGTTGGTCTCTCATCTTAGAAGACACCACTAATTCACTAAATCCCTGCAGCGAATCGCAGCCACTTCTGGTGTTGTAGAGAAAAGTCAGTCGAGAGAGATGCAGTGAGAGCAACTATGTGTGGCCACCACCTGCAAAAGCATTCCCTTTATGGGGGCAGTTGTATTTTTGTTGCCTCTCCAGGGTACTTGTTGTACCAAAGCAGCTGAAATGGATACACAATGGTTTATTCTTCCTATCTGGACAGATTGATATCCCTAAAGTTTAACAGGCTTCGTGTTATACTGTGAGGATCGAGTGCTCCCTCAATTTTTATTGAGCCATGCATATACAGACATCTTATACCCAAGTGAACACAGCTGCATAGTTAATAAAGGTTCCATCAAAAGTTTTATTATTCTAAAGTCCAGACCTACAATGGGCCAGTGGTGCATTTCAAAGTAAAAGCATGCATGTAAATGAATGATGGCCGGATTCTATTTGGCTGCATTAATTTCAGGGTCCTTTTAGCTCATTGTTGCAGTGCCATGGCTTACTATGTCAGTGCCAAAGTGTGTTTCCTTTGCCCAACTTGTGTACACAGATGTGAGAGGCTATTTACTGTTTCCATCGCTTTAAGTAAGAGACTTACAAATCCAGCCTCCAGGTCCCAGCACCAGCAGTAGTTGAGGAAACGGACGATGACGGCTCGGGCAAAGTCACCGATCAGGATAGTCAGGTAGGACACCTGGATGTCCGACACTGTCAGCTTCACAAACTCCTGGAACAGAAATGTTAACATTTTTCTAATTTATGCCTTTAAAAAAAAAAAAAGATCCAGCACTCCCGTGAGTCAAGTTAAGAGTTCTTCTCAAGATTTATAAGAAGAGGGGAAAATGGGAGCTTCTGATCAAATTATCCAGACCCTCAAGGTAGCTTTGAAAAGTAATAAAAGGCAGTGGGCTAGAAATAATAAAAGTCTGTGTTGCAGTCAAGACATTTATGGACAAATATAAATAAGTAGTAATTTTCTTTACAATGCCGACTGCAGTCTCCCAGCAGGGTCCCCTGATGACATCGGCCGGGTTCATTGGAGGCGGGGTGGCCTCTGAGTCATTCACCAGACGTGAGTAGTTGGCGTAGTACTCCTTAATGGCCCAGATGGAGGCGTTCCTAATGGACTGCTCTTCCTCCAGCTGAGGGGAACAAAGACGATAAACAGTCAGCAGCTTTTCACACTGTAGAAAACCTGTTGGTAAAACTCGCCTTTAGCAGTAGGTTCTTTTTTTTAGCAGGGTCTTCTTTTATCACAGCAAAACTACCATTTTTACGAAAGATGGCCAGTTACCCCGAGAATACCTGAAGCCATTTGTACCATAATTGGGGCAAGGTCAGAAGTCAGAGGTCAAGCTTTTCTCGAGAATGATGTGAGGCAGGATGCTCATATTCACAACACAGATGTGTCCGCTAAAAAGCTCGGACAAATTCGAATCTCAGTAACCTTGACCTCAAGGTAAAGGTCAAAGGTCCAGTTTTCTGAACATCTTGTGAATGTGATAACTCAAGAATGATGTGACCTGGCGTTTTCAAATCCATACCATAGATGCATCGGCTAAACATCTCAGATGGCTTACTTCTTACCCTAATGATGCCGATGACAAAGTGACAGCACTCTGAGTGTTTTTATTTAGTATGATGTTAGCATTTCTTACTCGGGCCTGAATTATACTTCTGTGTCGGGTCTTTACACAGCTGCCGTACCTTGGTGTTGACCTCATCAAACAGGGCAAACAGAAAGGTGTAGAGGTTCCCCAGGAAGAGGGCAAAGATGCGTCCCAGCTGCCATTTGAGGGCGATTCGAGGGTGGTAGTCCTCAAGCTCGGCAATGGTCTCAAACAGAGGCGGACACACGAGGCCCAGCAGAGACATGATGATCTCCAACTGAACAAACAGTTTGAAACACCTCGTGAACTTGTCGCTTTATCTCCATCATCTTTATATGAACAGACAGCTGAAGTATTCACAAGTGGCATCGTAGAGTTGTGAGTCTGACCATCCCTACCTCATTCTTCTCATACCAGCTGAGGTCGTCCCTGTTGGCGAACTCCTGAGACCTCTTCACCACAAAGTAGATGAGGTATCCGCTGCCGCCGAGGCTACAGGTGATCAGGAAGTTAGCCAGGACTCTGAGGAACCTGCGCAGGTGAATGTTCTCGTCCTTCTGGTTCTCCTGCTCATCCACAATGGACTCCTGTTCTTATCAATACATGTAGAGAACTGACAGTCAGTAGAGCAACCCTCAAGTAACTGAGCTGTTGCAGAGACTAAAATGACAGCGTTATAACCCCGTTATACTTCATACAGGAATACAATTTGTTTTAATGGTTCAATTTGTGTTTAGCTTCACTGTTTCTTTTAACTGTGACAGATCTGAAATGTTCTCATATCACTGATTATGGTCTTGAGTTTTTTGGGGGGGGATTTTAAAGGCTTCTCCAGCATTAAATCTTGCTACTTTAGGTCTGTTAGCCACAGGGAAAAAAATCAGAGGTGTTAAATCATAATAAAATCATGCCTATAAAATTAAATAAAAATGCACTGGTTACCTTGAAGCTGGTGGTGATGGAGGCGTACTTGTTATCGGCGGTCTCTGCATTGCCGATGAGGTAATCCCAGCTGGTGAACATCTTCCAGGCGAAGGTGAAGTCTCCTTCCTCTCCATCTCCGCCACCGACGTCAGCGTTTTTGGCCATTCTGAAAATAAAGAAGTAGATGGTGAGTACAGATTGATCCAAACTCATTTTCCCCTAGTTACACGCTGGGAAGGTTGCCAGTGTTCAGGGGTTAATGTTTTGGGTTAAAATGTTTCTCTTTTTTTCTGTATCGGTCTGAAATGGTAACATCTCAAAGGCAATAAATGCATGCAGCTTTCTGCGCTGTGCTGGAGGCTCACGTGCGGATCACAAGCATCAGGCTGTAGCCGAAGGTGCCGATCCCGACCATGAGGTAGGACAAAGGTAACCTGAACTTCAGCACGCCGATGGTCCTCTGGTTGTTGTAATATCCGTAGAACAGCACTGAATATTTGCAGTATCCCTGAGAAAGGAGGAGATGACATTAATGTTTTCTTGCTCATCACTCTTGCCTTGTTTTGCCAGCGATCTAAAGGGACGAGACTGGACACACGGCAGAGATTTAAATGGTGAGACAGCTCTTATTATGGCTGCCGACATGCAGGAAGAGTGAATTTTAAATGCAACTCAAATGATTTCCCTTTGGCTGAAATGTCTTTGATGGAGCACCAAAAGTAGAAAAACAAACACAGCTGATTTTATATTAAACTCACATTGAAGTCCATGAGGACAGAGTAGTCTTGAGCGGTGTCCTGCTCTGCTCTGGGTACAGTCTTCCTGGGTATGGACCCGTAGGGAAGACCCATCAAGACCTGGAAAATTAAAAAGAAAAAAAAAAAAGAAACACTGAATTCATTGGTGCAAATTCCAAATATCACTCTACAAGTACATGTTTTTCCTGTCAGCAGGGCGCTTGGTGATATTAGTCTGTGTAGCTGTCGAAGGTGTTGTGTTGCTGTCTGTACACAACCATTTAATGACCAAATTAGCTGTCAATCAAAAGACAAATACATAAATATGTCTTCCCTTGTAACTGGACTACTTATTGCACATGGAAACCTCAGCATCTGTCCATCTATGATGGTGTTTTCACCAGTTTTGAATGGTGACGTAATGTCGCTGTTTCACCCACGCTTGTTCGGTACATCCTGTTTCAGCGTGACTGAGCTGCTGGATGTATTTTTCTGAGAAACGGGACTGCAGTGCATGACGTCACCTCAGGGAGGACCACGAGTCCGAAGGTGAAGCCAAAAAGCACGAGGTTCATGCCGTACATCCATCGCAGGAAGATAAAGTAAGATGCCACGGATGACCCAAAGTGGCCTGGGGACGAGAACATTTTTAGTTTCAGCACCTGTCCACGAGGGGGCGGCCATTACAGAATGCTACGCGCAACACTCACTCTCCACTTCTTTGATCTTCCTCTCCCAGGGGATGCACGCCGTCCTGAAGTTCTCAAAATCCCTCTGAAACTTGATCCATTTCTGAGATTTAAAGAAAAAAATAAGACAATAAATTAGGGAGCACACACACACACACACACACACACACACACACACACACACACGAAAAGGATGAAGTTTGGATATTGTGCCTAACCTTTGTCATCATCACTTTGTAGGCGTACCACTTCCTGCCTTTCCCTTTCCCCAAAGCTCCTTCAAACTTATCCACAAATTCTTGAGCCTCCCTGTGAAAAAATGGGAAAAACATTCATGAGAATGAAATGGAACAGTTGAAAATCCAAATATTCCAGAGCGAGATCATTTTATGATAAAACCTGTGTAATATGAAAAAAAAAGGGAGGGGGATTACTTTAGGAGTTTGAGCCTCCGCTGCATCCTCCACGGCTTGTTCCTGATGTTGGCAATGAGTTTCTTCTTCTCCTCCACCTCCTCCATCAGCCGGCTCATCTCTCCCTCTGACATGGACTCCTCCTCCTCGCTTGAGTTAGAGCTGGAATCTGATGAACTGGAGCACAAAAGGGCAGACGGAGTCAAACGCCACACCAAGGACTGTAAAGGAATTCAGGCGACCGGTTAGGTCCACAAGTCTTTCCTCACCCGCAATGAAGTGAAGTGCAAACCTTCGGCTTTAATTCAAGGTGCTTCACAAAAATGTTACATTACCTGTTTAGGAATTACAGCCATGTTTATACACAGTCCTCCATTTTTAGAGGCTAAAAAATAACTGACTGGTGAGCGGTTTCGTGCTCAGGTGACTCCTGTTCTCTCGTTATTTCATGACAAACAACAATTAGAGGTCTGGAACTCGTATTTGGTTGCTGCTCACTAGAAGCTCTCAGTATCGGGTCCAAAGACATGTGAAGGAGGCCATCATGAGGTTGAAAAACCAAAACAAACCTATCAGAGAGGGCAAGAAGCAGCCAAATCAACAATGTGACACATTCTTAAAAAGAAGGAGTGAAGCGGTCAGCTCAGCAACACCAAAAGGCCCGAAAGACCACAAAAGACAACTAAAGTCTTTTCAAGGTGGGCGTATCACTGTCAAACAATCAAAAGAGAAACCTTTTCAACCAAGTGCAAACCACTGTCTGCAAGAACAGGAAGGTCTGAAAGTCTAAAAGAGCCGGCGCAGCCCTGGGAAAATTCTTTGGCCGGATGAAAACAAGATGAACTTGTACCAGCATGATGTGTGCATGATCTGAAGCACCCAGTCCACACCCTCTGCCAGATACAGCGGAGGCATCAATGCTGTGGCACGTATGGCTGCCAGTGGAACCAGGTCACCAGTGTTTCTGGATGCTGCGACTGCTGACAGACGTAGCGGGATGAATTGCGACGTGTGCACGGCTGCACTCTCCGCTCAGGTCGGCAAAACCAAACCAAAACCGATCTGACACTGCTTAATGCTGCAAATGGATGATGACACAATGCTGCAAAAGCAACCCACGAGATGGGAAATTGCCAGGCATGTGATCTCAAACCAAACGTGCATGCCTTTCAGTTGTTAAGTACAAAACTGAATGCAGGAAGATCCATAAACAAGCAGCAAACTGAAGGTGTCTGCAGGGAAGGCCTGGTAGAGCATATCAAGGGAGGAAACACAGCGTTTGGCGATGTCCACGGGTTCTAGACTTCAGGCAGTTATTGACAACAAAGGATTTTCATCCAAGTATCAAAGAATCATATTTAAAATGTTGTTGGTGTCCAATTAGTTTTGAGCATCAGAAATAGGGTCTATGGCTGTAAATCCTACATAGTCTTTGAATTAATCACACTGTTAAATTAATGTGGATCGTGCATTACGGAGGAAGGTAAAAACAGGAAGTGAGGCGGAAGCTGTTTCTGATTCAGTTCCTCTGGCCTACCTGTCATCCTTTTTCTTCTTCTTCTTCTTCTTGTCCTTGTCATCATCCTTGTCTTTGCCTTTGTCCTTCCCTTTCCCTTTGGTATCACCCTTCTTACCCTTGCTCTCCTCTTCCTCTTCCTCTTTCCTTCCTTTCTTCCCTCCTCCCTTCTTTCCTTTCTTCCCTTTCTCCTCTTCACTGTCTTCCTCATCACTGTCCCGGGCCTTGCCTCCTTTCTTCTTATTGGCCGCTCCTCCTCCTCTCTTCCTCTTGGGAGCCTCATCCTCGCTCTCGTCCTCGTCATCACCGCCACCTCGTTTCTTGGCCGGCTTCTTCCTGTTTGCCCCCCTGCGCCCCCTGGGAGCTTCATCTTCCTCCTCATCGTCCTCATCCTCACTGGCAGGTTTTTTGCCTCGTCCCCGTGCGCCTCCTCTTCCTCCCGCTTGCCTCCTGTTCGTCCTCCTCTGGGCGCCACCATCTATGCAAGCCACATTTTTGATATTCTGAGCATTTAATCAGACTCTCGACTTTTCGCTGTTGTATAAAAAAAGTTCCATGAAATGTGGTTTTATTCACTCACCATCGCTGTCACTCAAATCCCCGTCTATCTCTATCCCAACTGAGGAAGAACACACAAACACACAATAACAAAAAAAAAGAGGTTAAATGGCTTGACTCCTCAGCATGTTGTGTTATATACACTCTTGAGCAGGTGAGACAGGTAAAACTAAACAGTCCTCTAATCGTTAACGTACCTTCTTCCAGTTTCGCTGCGTCGCTTTTTCTCGGCATGATGAAAAATAGGACGCGTCCGACCCTCCGCGTCCTCTGCAGCGTTCACGGAGCCCGACACCCTCAGCGGGCTCTCTCTCCTCTGCAAAGCACCCAACTCAGGTATCTGACAGTGCTGTCACCATGGCGACTGCTGCATGTGACCTCCTCGACAGGTGTGTTCTTGGATGGGTGGGTGAGGTAAATTCTGGAAACCAAAGGTGGAGACAGGCTGAGTTGCTCTCGGGAGCTGGGACGTTTATGTTTTATTAGCACAGAGATGTGATGTCACACGGGCACGGCTGACGGCTGATATCAGGCCAGTGTGGCTCTGCTGAGTCTCTGCTCTTCCTACAAGGCCAGAGAAGCGTATTACCTGATGAGGCTTTAGGCACTCTCACTCGTCATGTTACTGGAGACCACAGACACACACATACACAAGCAGGCCAGACGTCCTAAAGATTTAATGAAGGCTTCAGTTTCTTCACGTCCATCACATCAAGCAGGCAGCAAACACCTTAAGATGACCTTTCAACCCCAATATCTTTCTGTTTTGGCTGATTTAATAATAATAATAATAGGGCAGATATGAGAATCGGCCCCCCTGAAGCAGATACCAACGCCATGACTAATCGAATGTGCGGAGCCAGAAACGGTGCGGCGCAACGCATCAGAGGCTCCTTAAATAATAGAGTGGGGATCATTTTTCACATCCAAAATGATTCCATTACACGGTTGTCAGTTCCCACAGGTATGAGTTGGATTACACTTTTTAAGACCTGCTGTCTATTCACAGATTATGGGCACATGTTCTGTGAATGCTCGGCCATGGCGGGCCATGCCGTGAAGCCTGCGGGCGCATAACTACTGTGCTGATGTTAATGCCACAGGAGATTTGGCAGCTTTTAAGCACTCGGCTCTCAGCGACCTCGCTCGCTAACTTTACAAGGTCTGCCTCTTCATGGCTGAGATGTGGTTCCTAAATGCTTCCCCTTAGCAAGGGGCAGAGATCCTGGCAGTCTGCATTTGTGGCAAGGATCCTTTTTTATTTTACATATCACAAACTGTTTCTTTGTGTTAATACTGATTAAATGGTTTCAGGAGCAGTGGTTGCTGAATGGAGGGTATTCTTCTAATTTTTAGAAGGGCTTATAATTTTCTTAATTAATAGATTCTTTGGGCACTTGGGGGCAGCAAATATAGTTTTTCAGTTTGCATCTTTCAGTGTTTTCTGTATCAGTATACTAACATTATACTAATATTCTGAGAACTTCCCACACCTTGTCCAAATGTGTTCATTTCTATCAAAAGGAAAAAAAAGCCATCACGAGCCTGAAACTTCAAACCTGGTGGCTGTGCCCATCTTTTATATACAGTCTATGAAGTTTAGCCTGTTCGATTAAATAATCCTAAAATTAAATTCTAAATTATTTAGTCAAACTGCTTATTTCTTATTTATGTATTCGTTTTACAATAAGCCTGGAGGGGGGGGAAACAGTGTTTCTGAATCAATATTTCATGCATGGCTGTCATAAAATATGTATGAGCAGTTAGAAGTTAACAGCTCAGGTGTGGCGGGCGTGGTATGTTACCTGCACACCTACAGTGTCACTATTAATCACCATGTTTAGAAGAGGTAAACAAATAAGGTGGCAGCACGGCGGCCTAACCACCATGTCTGGGTTTGAATCCTCTGTGTGGAGTTTGCACAGTCTCCCTGTGTTTGTGTGGGTTTCCTCCGGGTACTCCGGTTTCCTCCCACAGTCCAAAGACATGCAGTTACTGGGGTTAACTGGTGACACTAAATTGTCCATAGGTGTGAATGGTCTTCTGTCTCTCTGTGTTAGCACCTGCGACAGGCTGGCGACCTGTACAGGGTGTCCCTACAGTGCAGTATCAGCTTTTGGACTGCACTCCACACACACACACTGACCTTAATGTTATATCAGTATGTTATTTTGTCCGTACTGCCTCCCACTGCCTTG
The DNA here is from genome assembly GCA_024447675.2 of Pterophyllum scalare. NCBI lineage: Eukaryota > Metazoa > Chordata > Actinopteri > Cichliformes > Cichlidae > Pterophyllum > Pterophyllum scalare. Next base: position 101,131 of record JAMQGT020012819.1, on the reverse strand, counting down.
CCATGTGATCTGTCTAATATATACATACTTCTGCACATGTACGTCACAGTAAGAACTTCACGTTCATGCTGCAGGTGTTCCTTCATGGGTTGCACCTCAATGCATGTCTGTTGTGCCACCTAGTGGTGGGTCATTATATTGCAAAAAACTCAAATTATCTGATAAGTGCACTGAATGCCTGCCCACAACTATGTAAATATGTATTAATAAATATGAACTTAGCTTTAGAGTACACAAAATGTTTATTTAAATGGATAATCCACCTTCAGTGCAGTGCGAGAGGGTTTTCCCTTTTTTACTTTGTGATCATATTGCATGCAGCTTTCCCATTGAGGTTTTAACTTAAGCTGCTACCTTTGGTGGAGAAAGCTAGGCTTGATTGTCTGTCATGTCATCTCGGCTCGAGTTGATGTGACCTTACCACAGTTTGGGGTTTCAGAGGAGAGCGAAAGCACCCTACTGTACTCAAAAGACAAAAATGAGGAGCATTACAAAATGAATGCAGAAAAAAAAGGTTTAATCTTGATTGCCTTGTTCTCATGATTGCTGGACGCCATAATTCTAACTTTACATATTGTTTATATTCTATACCTTCATGGTATTGTCCAGGTCAACATGAGATCATTTTGAATTTGATGGCAGCAACACATCTCAAAAAAGTCGGGATGGGGCAACAAAAAAGCTGGAAAAGTAAGTGGTGCTAAAAAGAAACAGCTGGAGGAACATTTTGCAAGTAATTGGGTTAATTGGGAAAATGTCAGTAACATGACTGGGTTTGAAAAGAGCATCTTAGAGAGGGCAGAGTTTCTCAGAAATAAAGATGGAGAGGGCCCGTCCAGGTTTATATCAGAGCTCAGTTCTAAAGCCTGAATCTCTGATCATATGTTGGTCCATTAGTGCCTATGGAACTGGCAGCTGGCACATCTGGAAAGACACCATCAGTGCTGAAAGGTAACCACCATCTCATCACCCTCATTCACGGACCTTCCCCGGGACCACAGGAAGGCCAGAGGAGCGTGGTCCGTGCGCAGTGAAGGCAGCTCCTCCTGCAAACATCGTGTAAAACCCTGAGCTTCAGCTGGCTCAACAAGCCTCCTCTCGGAAGAACGGGAGTAGATTTTGTGATTATATGAAATTCAGCACACTCTGCCTTTTCATATGTGACACAGAAACACAGCACGGACCGCCTGCAGGAAATTAAGATGGGCCGGTTATCTTTCTTCTTCCTTTTCTTCCTCAGTTGGTAAGATTAGTTTGTCCCCCAGGGAGTTTGCACTCACTGCATTTAGGTGCAGTTAACAGATGAAGCGACGAGTGGAAGATAACAAGGAGCATTTAAAAAAAAACAAAAACATGATGTACCAAGTAAAAAGATTAAAGCTCTGAGGTCAGTATTCGCTTCTGATTTCTCCTCATTCTGGAGTGATAAGAGCCTGCGCGGGCGGTGAGGAGCGTTAAGTGTAGATGTTTCTTCCTTGTGCCTGATAAATGAGTACACTCTGCACACGTGCATCGAAGCAGGGAGCAGGTGTCAGAACGTGACCCGAGGCCAGCGCTCGCTGCAGCAGACCCCGCTGAGTCACATGGAAGCGACACACAGCAGCCTGGAAATGTCATCTGGATGCCGCACGTATCTCTTTTAAGGGAAAATATTACAGTAGCGTCTGAATTTCTGCTAAAAATAAAGTAAAATAAAGGTTAGAATGTGTGATAATGTGCAACATGCAGTCTACACTATGGAAAAAAAGAGCTCAAAAACCCAACGTATACATGATCGAATCCTAATAAAATATAAAAAGAATTATTTGCCCTCTTCCCGATTTCTTTTTGTGCATATTTATCCCACTTAATGTTTCAGATTAAGCAAATTTTAATCTTAGAAAAAGAGATAAAAGTACAAAAGGCATTTTTTTTTAAAATTATGGAAAATCTATCCAAACCTATTAACTGAAGAGACGGATCATACTAATAGTAACAAAAGAGCCCAAAACAACTTCCAGAGATCAGAGGTGAACTCCAAGGTCAGGGTGCATCAGTGTCAGATCGCACCACCTCTTCAAGCCAAAGTGGGCTTAATGGAAGACGACCGAGGAGGACGCCAGTTTACCAAAATACATACTGACCAATCACAAAGTTGCTGGGAGAACATCCAGAGGAGACAAAAGTGGAGGTTTCTGGTGAATCCCATGGGCTCTGTGTTAACAGATGCAAAACTGAAGCATACAAAGAGCACTGTACCTACTGTGAAACATGGAGGAGGCTCAGTTATGATGCTGGGGGTCTCGAATCCGTGCAGGGCCCACAGAAATCTCAAGGCTATCAAAGCATTCCGGGGTGAAATGTGCTGCCTGGTGTTAGGATAATGACCCAAAACACAGCTCAGAGTGGCCTTCTACGATCTAAATCCTATTGAACGTGTGCGGAAAGAGCTGAAACACGCCGTCCGGAGAACGCACCCATCGGACCTGAGAGAGCCGGAGCAGATCGCTCACAACGAGTGGGCCGAAATACCTGCCGACACGCGCAGAAGTCTCACGGAGTTACGGGGATCACTTGATTGCCTCAAAACCTTGTGCAACAAAAAAAATCAAGGGTACCAACAAACTAAATAGGTTGCATACCCACAATCCTTCGCTCTGAGCACACAAGCAGCCACACAGTGCAATAACCAAGCATTGCAGCTTTGTTTTAACAGTCCCGTTTGCTTTCAGTTCAGGTTTTGTTTCAAGTGCATTTTTCCTTCCTTCTGGATTCAGGTCATTTTGACAAATTTGATCAAATTACAGTTTTTTCGTACATTTAATTCAGTTTGTCAGGCTATAATCTTTAAGTTTTATTCCAGCTGACTGAAATGTTTTGACTGGATCTCAATCACGACTTTAACCTGAAGAATCGGAGACAGACATAAAATGAAGGCAGTGAATTCCTTACCGTTCAGTGGTGAACATAATTTATTTACAATCATACAATTTATTCTGTGTTATTAGAAGATTAAGCACACAGCAGTGTATAAATAAAGAGGTTTGTACAAACTTGCATAACTAAAAGGGGTAAAAACCAAAATGATTAAGCAGCTGGACCAAAAATCAACCGATAAATGGTAAACCGTTATCTAACTTCACGAAGTCACCACCGCTTTCAGCACTCCCAACACTGTCGATTTAACTCACATTAAAAACCTGAAGAAAACATTCAATAGCAAAGTAAAAGACATTAGTGGAGCTAAACCCTCCCAAATGCTTTAGCACACGGTATACTAACCAAACATCCAGGGACAAAATGAGGAAATTTGAGACACCCTCGTGGACGGTTTGAAGCAGTCGTCTGTCCGAAATCGACGGGAGAGAAAACGGTCCACCTACCTCACGTTTCTGGGTAGGAATAAGAGCCAGAGAGAGACAAAGTGACCTGCTGAGGAGACAAACAAAAAAACAAAAAAAACAAAAAAACTTGCCAAACTGCCAAGCCAGGAGAGTTCAACACTGACTTCATGGAGCGATGGCTGCAAACGGAAAAGCAAGAAATCCCTTTTGCTACTCAAGCCAGCAGAGAGCAAGCACAGCTGAGAAGTCCCAGAGTCCAAACCAGGCCGCCCGAGCCCCTTTCCGAGCAAAGTTCAAACGATTTCAGGAGGATCACCAAAAGAAAACAGGCAAGGAAGCCCCCCCCCCCCCAAAAAAGGGCAATCACATTTTTCTTTATCAGTTGGCTCCAGTGACACAAAGCCGCGACACTTTAATCCCAACATTTCTTAGTTCAAGACGACCCGTCAAAGTGTTAAACTCACACACAAACAAGACGCTGAAAACATGAACATCCATGCACAGCCCCCCCCCCCCAAATGTGTAACAAAAGAAAACGAGTCCTTCAGGAGGAAAAGTCGAGCGAGTCCATCGTATGAAAGCTGATCGCTCCCAGGGTCCAAAGTCAAACTCAGTTTTTCATATTCTCTGGATTTTTTCGGCGACTACGACGGGGTTCTCCTTGCGGATCTTGGCGGCAGCTTCGGCTTTGTAGTCGTACGGACAGTTGTGCTTATCGGAGTAACGATGAAGTCCGCAGAACAGATTCCCACAGCGACAGTCGAACCCTGGAACACCAGAAAAGGAAAGGCAGCGTTTTAGAGGATGAGGCAGAGCACACTCCAGTAGGGCTGCAACTAGTACCTATTTTGACAGTCGATTAGTCATCGACTATTGAATCGATTAGTCGACTAATCGGATTATGAATCACATAATTATGAAATGGCACTTATTTAGCCATCAGCTTTTACATTTAGCATAAGGTTATTTAAAATGCATACCTGTCAAGTCTCCCGTTTTGGCCGGGAAACTCCCGTATTTTACCCCTCTGTCCCGCCGTCCTCCCATATTATTTTCCCGTAAATTTCCCGTATTTTAATATAATAATTTTGGAAAAGTATTCCTGCCGCTCCAAACTGAATTCTGTCACTAGCCTCGTGAGAACTGCCACCTGCAGCAGCCTGGGTGGCAGTTCTTGTGAGGTTAGCGCAGACAGCGGGAACAAACCCGGAAAAACAGCTGGACCTCGGTTGGCTCAGTGTTGCCAACTTAGCGGACCTTTTCCTTTTTTCCCCAAAAAGTGACTGTGTTCTGAGTACATAAAGCCTTCTTATTGCGTCCCTTCGTGCACTTTGGTATCCCCCAGACCTCGCTTTGACTCCACCCCCCCTCACGTAAACACCGAGCCTGCCTACCCGCTCCGTCCGCTCCCATCCCCGGACCTCACTTCGACCTTTATCGACCTTTGAGACAGGCGACAGCGAGTTTTCTTACACAAGTTGGCAACAGTGGCTCAGATAAAGGATGAGGGTTGAACTGAGCTAGCAGTCTCACCCCGCGTAAGTGTTTAAGTTAAATTTGATTTTCTAACATTAAACCATACGGGACAAAATTGATCTGTGTAATGCGGGTCTAGGCAAAGCATTGAAGTTATTAAGCTTTTTCATAAAGTTTATTTGTAGTTCCAAACATATTTAGGGTGTTTTTTCATCTCCAAAGATGTTTTTCCTCTCTCCTACAGCCTCGATTGCAACTACATGCAAATTAACAATTATGCAAATCAGGCGATGGCGTCACATAGCGACGTCTATTTTTATTGGCAGAAAATTTCGCGTATTTTTAAATACAAAACTTGACAGTTTGAAAATGTGGTAGAAAAGACACAGAAGATGGATACTTCATTCAAAATTGGACTCTAGAAGAGAGGCTTTACATTTACAGTCTAAAAATGATCCTTATGGCTTGCTGGTAGTTTTTAAAGAGACGCACCGACTGCGATTTTCCTACGAAACACTAGCTGACAGCATTTGCAAGCAAAAATGAACTTTTCTTCAATGCTGAATTTGATTTTCGTGATAAAAGAAATCTTTCCAGCTTCCCCCAAACTGCCTTAAATTACTGTTTCTTCCTGAAACAAAAGTGCTCTGCTGCTGGAAACAGGCACAGACAATTAACTGAAAATGAGTTTCTGTACACCCACGCTTACCTGACATTTTACCCTGACGAGACAAAAGCAGGTTCAGGAGATTCATATAACAAGGCAATCATTTCCCAGTACATTTATAACCCTTTTCTCCTGATTCATTATCATCCACTCTTCTGCTTTGACTCTTTGCTCATACCGAGGCTGCTGACTTATGGCCAGCTCTGAGCTCTGGATAGCTCTTCTCACCTGAAGGGAAGCTTTTTGATTACTATACATTAATTTTATGCAGCACTCTTTACAATGACTTGTGTGACATCTTACCTGTAAGGCCAACCTTTTTACGGCACATGAAGCATCGATTTTTCTTGGGTTTTGGGGGCTCGGGGGTTTTGGACTCTTCACTGCCAGCAGTGGAGGGATGGGAGGCTGAGACGGCTGGCTGACTCACCACTGGAGAAACAAACAAACAAAAAAGAACCTATTATGAACTCTGCTTTGGAAAACCTTCATTTAAAGGTGGCGAAAATATGAGGTTTCAACTTTCCAATGCACAGCACATTTTCTACCATTTCTATCACCTCGTACAAACGACCCTTTTTTTCATTTCACATAGAACAAAAGGTAAAAGCTGTTAGTGTTTTTGTTTAGTGTTTTTCCTCAACCAGAAACTCAAGAGGCAGGTCCATTTTGGTGCCCACCTGGCTCTGTGAGCTCCACTTTGCTCCCCGATTTTCCCGTCTCCTCAGAGGACAGACTCATCTCAGTCATCTGTTGTGTCACAGAGATGGCAGGTGAAATCCCACTGTGGAGGATAAGAAAGGAAAAACTAAATCAGGTGGCTTAAAGTGGATCTATTACGTTCTTTAACATTTATACTGTTACAACAGTGGGTGCTCACGCTATGTGAGACTGCCTCAAATGCAGGACTTTCAGATATTTTTTTTTCTACTCTTGGATCTGTATGATGTCACTTTCAGTGGATATCTGCTAATGTGGTCACCTCGGGCACAGAAGAGATGCTCTAACTTTAAGTCTGCTTGCTTAAGAATTGAATCATGCAAAGCTACTCTAGAATCCAAGAGTAAAAATCTGGAGCTGGAAATAAATAAACAAATATTGCTTATCTGGATTGTTTTTTCTTTTTTGCCACACCTGAAAACCTGACAGCAGGCGTGTTAGCAATAGCCTTAGCATAGCAGTTCACTGTATGTCAGGGCAAAATATTGCATTTATTGAGCACTACTGTAAGTTGTAAACTACAGATGCATAACACTTTGCTGGAAAAAAGTAGTATGCTTTCTCTGTGTTGGGGGGACACCAGCTGCCTCAAGCAACATCGTGGCTGGGGAGACACACATCTAGAACACCCTGCTTAGACTACTGCCACCCAACTTCAGACAGGCAGAAGGCAACGGATGAAAGGCTCGGTCCACTCACCTGAGTGCCTCTGTGTTGGCAGCAATGCCAGCGGAGGCAGCAGCGGCCTCAGCTGCCACCTCTGCGGCAGCAACTGCAGCAGCTGCAGCATTATTCAGGGTGGCCTCTAACCTCTGGATGGCAGAAGCCTCAGCTGTGGAGCTACTGCTGCCGCCTGAGGAAAAGTAAATCACAACATGTCACAGTGAGACATCAGGGGTGAAGGCACGGCAGCTGCACATAGGAGTGAGTGTCTGTGTTTGGGGGGGGGGTCTGAGGTCTTACCCACTCCACTCAAAGAACCGACTCCTCCATTGTTCTGTCGTGACAGGTGCTCCTTGTGGCACACGGAGCACATACCATTAGTCCTAGGGTTGCCATAAAAACCACAGCCAGTGGCACAGAGCATAGGAACTGGGCTTTGATTGGTCTCCTGGGCCATAGCGATATCTGCCACCTCGTGGGCTGACCTGCGAACCAAAAAAAAAAAAACTGTTAGCACAGGAGAGAAGAAATGTTCAGATTAGTAACTGTGGGCTAAACCGAAAGCAATTACATTCATATTTTGTGCCTGACATGCAGCCGTATTGCTAAATCACACCGAGCCGGCCAGCAGCAGTTCCTAACGAGCTGAACACAGTACCACCATCAGCCTCACATGCTTCCATCTCAATTACTGCTCATATCGGTTTGACAATTACCTGAACAATTAGCTAATCATGTTTTAAAAGACTGCAGATTCTTTGGATTTCTGTTCACCGGGTCACTGATATTTGTATTATTTTAATGTGCTTGACCAGCTGATGTTTTACTTTAGAGAGCCGCTTAATTATATTACATTCAACTTTACTGTTTTCTATTAAACTCAATCTGTGGCCAATTTGTATTTATTTTACATTTTGAAATTAATTTTATTGAGCGAATCTATTCTGTTATAGGTCGTACATGTCACGCCTGCAATAACAGAAATTCCCCAATGCGTTTCAAAATCTAAAAGAAAATAAAAAATAAATAAAATAACAGCTGTTTAAAAAAAAAAAAAAGATTCGAGAAGCACAAACAGCACCTGCAGTGCATTTTAATAATTGTTTTTAATCTCTTAGTTTCGCTTCACAGCAAAAGGACCAAAAACCACAAACACCAAATAAAGAAGAGCCCACATTTTTTTCTTTTTGCCCCCAGCGACAGCACACACCTACATCACGTACCTGTGGGTTGTTTTTTTTATAAAGCACCTACACTCCACTACGTCTGGCACTTTAGTCACTTTTCATACCTGAAAAATACTAAATAAAAATCCAGACGGTCTCCTACTGCCTCACGAGGACGTCTCAATCTCCTGGCACAGGGACGGCTTTCTCGATCTCTGCTGTTTTCAATGTGAGAGCGAGAAACAGGACTTCAGAGTGGCAGCGAGAAGGATAAGTGAGACCTTCTGTTGCTTCTAGTTTCCTCTCACTGATCATTTTTACATGTAAATGCAGCTGAAATCACAGCACAAGCTCTGCATTTAACTCGCGTGGATGATCATTAACTTCAGATTACATCAAATCCCACAAAAAGGAAAAAAGGTATTCAGAACATTCCTAGTGATTTAAACCATGTCTATACAATACAACACATCTCACTATCTTATTCAGATAATAAAATTGCTGAGGTGTCATCACATGACCTGAGCCTGGAGCACCATGAAGATAACAGCGTGGAGGCAGATTGTAAACCTTGGTTAAAAATGTCATTTATTTAGCGTGAAATGCAAACAGCATTCTTGACCTTCGTTCAGGGAGACAGACTGAAAGTAAAAGCTTCGGCTTTCGATGTTAAGACAACATTTGGAATTAGTGGACTTCAGATCAAAAGATGTTACCCTCATCTTCAAGCGTGGCTCAGACTAAATGGGTTTTCTTTCCTGTTTCAATAGTCACTCAGATTAGGAGATTAAGCGGTCGAACCTTTGCGACTCAGATGAATCACATTTATGGTCCATAACAATATTTGTGTTTTCTACGGAAAATCTTTTCTCCACCCTCTGTCCTCTCAGACTGAGCTTCAGCAGTGATACATCATTGAAATGCCGGTAAAGACCAGCTCACTTCTGCAGAAGCGTCTCCAACATGGCTTCATGGGGCAAGTTCAATAAAATGAATAAAATGCTAAATAAAGGCCTTAAAAAGTAAAATGCATTCTAAAAAGCCCAATGAAAGCTATGTAAAACTAAAAAATTGAAAGCAAATACACGTAAAAACTTTCTATAAAGTTAGGAGACAAGAGCTCAATAAAACATGGGTGAAAGCTAAAGAAAAAAAACAACACAAATGCAAAGAAAGAAAAAAACGTTTTAAAAAATATACTAAATAAAAGGACAGAAATTAACCAGAATGGACAAGATCAGAAATGAGCAAATCAGAGGGTCAGCTCAGGTCAAGCGGCTTGGAGACAAAGTTAGAGGTGGGCTAAGATGGTTTGCACATGTGCAGAGGGGAGACCGTGGATATACTGGACAGGATATGTTGAATACAGGGCTGCCACACAGGAGGAAAAGAAAGCTCTCAAAAGATTCATGAATGTAGTGAAGGAGGCCATGCAGAGGGTTCATGTGACAGAAGAGGGCGAAACAGCCAAGGAAAATGCAACATTACACTAAACAATAAACTAAGTAAATTTCATTTTTAAAAAAAAAAGCTTAAAATTACAAAAAAGACTAAAAAGTAATTAAAGCGACACTTTAAAAATAAAACAATGGAAATTTGTTGAATAAAATATTTTTTTAAATAATATAACTACACACAAAAGCTAATTATAAAGCTTAAAAAATACTAAATACGCTTTAATTAAAGCCAAATACATTTTAACAGCCTACATAAATTAATTTAAAAAATGTAATAAGTGAAACAGAATCTAAGATAAAATACTAAATAGCTAAAAGAATATAATTCCAATAAAAAAAACCAACATAAATTATGCTAGATAAATAATTTTTTTTAAATAAAAAAAATATGTATAACAAAGTAATATAAATTTCCATCCTCAAACCTGAGAACAACTTCCTGTGAGCCAAACTTAGTCTAGTCAACAGCTGCTTGGCTTTGTGATGACTAAAATTTTTAAAGGAAGTTGTGAAGATAATGCTTAAGGGCAAACCAGCGATCTACAGTTACAGTTACAGAGGGGAACCCAAAAAGGGAAGAATTTGCATCACCAAGTTCGTGTTCTGGTTAAATGCATCAAGTCTTCCTCCTTTTCTCGAACTATGGATAGTAACCCACCACTGCAATGTGCAGCTTCACGTGTGCGTGACTGCAGACTGCGGAGCTCCACTTCCAGCCAGGCTCACATGGACATGAGCATGAGGGCTTTCCACGGTCACAGGAGTGCAATGTGATCTCCAAAGCGCGCACACTCACGAGTTACCTCAATACACCGAGGCTGTGAACACATCTATTTATAGACAACCTCGGGAGTCTTGCAGCCAGAGCTGGAATCGTGCTTAAATCGTGTCCAAAGTCAGAGCAAGGTTTCTCCTTAAACACACACACACAAAAAAGAGCCCAGACACTTTGCCGGAACATGCAGGGGAGGACTTTAAACGCATCCTCACAGGGGTAACAAAATTCCCCACTACACCTGTGGATAACACAAAGAGCTGCTGGAGCACGTTTATCACCCAGACAAAAGGCAACTCACTCCTCAGCCCTGCTTCTCCCTTCATCCCGGGGACAAACACGCTTTTATAGATCCCCAAAAGGCTCAGTCAAGCGAGTAAATATCCTTTATCCTAAACTACTTCAAGGCAAACAAACAGGGCCACACAGCCGAGTTACTTCACCAAATCCACTGAGTCATGCTAGCAAGCTAATGCACACTGATAGCGGTTTTACCCCTTTAAAACCAAGAAATAAGTGTTCGTCGTGATGCTCGGTAGAACCGAGGGCATTTTTCAAGTTTAAGCTGTAGTTTAAAGGGTTAGCTGGAAATAACAAAAGCAACTAAAGCCAGGCTCATTACTAGGTAAGATTCTCCTGATCTCCCCGTTAACATGCTAAAGGCTAGCTGCGCGGCTAGCATGGCTTATTTGCTTTGTTGGCTCTTTGATATATTTTTTTTGTTTGGAAGCGCAGAAAACCTAATAAACCGAAGTCTATACGAGTTTAAAATAAAATGGATAAAGGGGATAAAATAGACACTAATAAATAACTTAAAATGTCGATGCAAGTTAGAGAAACTGGGAAAAATCCAGACGCTATTGGTCCTGCTGATAGATTTAAGTTTTTTTTTAAATGGCAATTTTTAGCTAAAGGACAGGTCGATCTTTAAATAGCTCTAGGGTTAGTATCAGATTTAGTCGCTATTATCTAAATCTATTTAGTCTTACGGTTGGAAAAGTTTTTAGGGACACGTGTTAAGCAACCAGACAGCCTTTCTTAATCCTCGCTAACTAAGTAAGCCAATTTTACACCAACGTGGAGGCTACTCCTTTTGGAAAATGTGATTTTTAAGTAGTTTGTGGCTGCATTCACTCATAAGTTCAGAGACTTCCCGAAACAACTACTAACTAACTAAGCAGCAGACTGTGCTTGACCTAATCGACGTTAGCTTACCTTTTTGTGCCAGAGAAACGTTGTTTTTCCGGTGAACAGAGGCAACTGGAATTATCTTGGAGCTAACTAACTAGGGCCGTCTAGGTTTAATCGTAGCTTGTTCCCTTTTCTCTCCGTCTTGGAGTCTCGGTAGCTGCTCCCGCTGACGTCCTCAGTCTCGGAGAGGTAGTGGCAACTGTTTAGTTTTACGTGTTGCGTTTGCGTCCTCTCTGTTTCCGGTACACGTCATGGAAATTGTGATCCTCTGATTGGAGGGCAGGGTTATTGGAGAAGAGCCACTGAAGAGTTCAGTGCAGAGCGTTCCTTGTGTCTACAAACATACCTTTACCGCACATAAAGCACCAACGGAGAAAAAAACACACTTCAAAACATTAACACGGCACTTGCTATATTTAAACTGTTGTAAATGACTTGTTGACCTATAATCTGTGAAACATATCAAATAGATGTTTCATATTTCAAAACAGTACAGTGCCCAAAAAGTATTGATTGATTATAATGTAGTATTATAATACAGAGTTATAAGGATACATGCAAACCAAGTTATTGCTTTATTTTATATGTAAGCCCTTCAAAAATCCTGTTGACTGCAGTCTATTTGTCAACATAAGAAATGATTTTACACATAAAAAAAAATAGAAACATCAGAAATCATTTTTTGGCACAACTGATGATGCTGTCAGTTCTACCATTCATGAAGGCCTCACACAGTTGTTGTCAGGAGTTTACGTACACTCATCACGGGCATGAATGTTGTGGTAATTTGGGGTTCTAATGATTTCTTTGAACTGTTCTTTTTTCAGGGTGGAATGGAAAAACAGGAGCTGCATGTACGAGTGTGAATTTAGTTCAGATTTACAGGATCAAAAGTATACATACAGACTCAAGTATATACATACCACTCAGTTACATCTTTTAAATAAGTGGTGCTGAAGATTCTACACTGTTTTTTAACTTGACAAGGCCAAGGCCTATTGACTTCATATTAGTGATCATGATTGACTACAACTGGCAGTTTCTCTTTGCCAGCATAAAAAGGATTTGTCTGGCAGCACCCATTGGACTGACCAATACTCAGGACAATGGGAAAATCCAAGAAACTCAGTGAGGCTCTAAGAAGGAGAACTGTAGATTTAGACAAGCTGGAAAGGTCTCTTGAAGCCATTTCAATACAACTGCATATTCTAAGATCATCAGTTCAAACAATTATACGTGCAAATTATTCGGGTGTGTCACCACTTTGCCGAGGTCTGGGAGAAGACCCAAACTGTCACCCTCAGATTAGAGGGAATTGGTTAGGATGTTCGGGAACCACTAAGGCTCAAGGCTGCCATGAACTGGAAACTGCTGGAACACAGTGTCACTGTCCACAGTGAAGCGAGATTTACATCACCATGGATTGAGAGGGTGATGACTGAGAAAGAAGCTCCGGCTCCAAAATTGACACCATCAGGCTCGACTAAAATTTGCAACCGCCCACATGGATGAGCCACATGCCTTCTGGAGAAAAGTTTTATGGTCAGATGAGAGAAAGATTGAGCTATTTGGCCACAATGACAAGAGGTATGATTGGAGGAGTAAAGGTGAGGCTCTCAAACATAAGAACACTGAAGCAGCTGCTAAGGCTGGTGTCTGAGGCTGTTTTGCTGACAGTGGTATCGGTACATTGCACAAAGTGGATGAAATAATGAAGAAGGAGGACCACCTCAAAATTCTTCAACTTCACCTCAAATCAACAGGTATATGACTGAAACATGGACGCAATTGGGTGTTCCAACAAGGCAATGATCCCAAACACACATCAGAATTGGTTTTGGAATGGTTAAAGCAGGCTAACATTTAGCTTCTGGGATGGCCTTCCCCAGAGCCGGCCTGAGGTATAGGAGACATATGCATTACTATCCACATTTGTCATGAAACTTTTTTTGGTTTGTTTTAATTTTTTATATGTGCCAATTTCCTGAAAGAAAGAGGAGACTATTCTGAACTGTCCAGATTTGCACACTTGTAACAACACTAATTTGATGAGTAGGCCACACTCTAATATTTCTGTCTCATACTGATGCTGAAAAGTTAATCCATGCATTTATTACTTCTAGGCTGGACTACTGTAATTCATTATTATCAGGCTGTCCTAAAAGCTCCCTGAAAAGCCTTCAGCTGATCCAAAATGCTGCAGCTAGAGTGCTGACAGGGACTAGAAAGAGAGAGTATATTTCTCACGTATTGGCTTCTCTTCGTTGGCTCATAGTACCGTATCACCCCAATAGAGCACTTTGCTCTCAGACTGCTGGCTTACTTGTGGTTCCTAGGATACTTCAGAGTAGAATGGGAGGCAGAGCCTTCAGCTTTCAGGCCCCTCTTCTGTGGAACCAGCTCCCAGCTTGGATTCAGGAGACAGACACCCTCTCTATTTTTAAGGATGACTGTTGGGTTTTCTCTGTAATTATTGTGGGGTCTTTACCTTACAGTATAAAGTGCCTTGAGGCGACTGTTTGTTGTGAGTTGGCGCTGTATAAATAAAATTGAATTGAAAAATTGAATTGAAAAGGCTGAAACAGTAATGCATCCTAAAAAAATTAATAATCGACTTTAATAATAATTAATTGATAAGGGCTAAGTTCAGGGGACAATGAAGTGGTATGAAGGGGGCCCCAAATCAAATCTTGCTTAGGGCCCCTTCAAGGCTTGGGCCGGCTCTGGCCTTCCCAAAGGCCCAAACTTAATCCACTTGAATATTTATGGGCTACCACTTCTGTGTCAGGAAACCAACCAATTGCAATTAACTCTGCCAATTCTGCCAAGAAGTGTGGTCAAATGTGCAGCCAGAATTATGCCAGAAGCTTGCTGATGGCTTGGTGTCAGGAAAATAATCTTTCCCTAGATGTAGATAAGACCAAGGAGATGATTATTACTGTACTTTCCAAGAAGGCTGAGGAAATTTGGAACGTTGACCAAAATCCTCAACAAATTCCACAGATGTACAGCTGACAGCGTCATCACCTCCTCGGCACCAGTGTGGCGTGGAAGCGGCACTATTCAGGACAGGAAGGCCCTCCAGCAGGTGATAAAACTGCACAATGTATCCCTGGAGTGGCCTTCCCATCACAACAGGACGTTTACACCACCAGAGTCATCAGGAGGGTGCACATCATTAAGGACAACACACTCCCACAACACAGCATGTTCACACTTCTGCCCTCAGGTAGACTCTACAGGAGTCTGAAATCAGTGGCTAAAAGACTCTCAAATGGATTCTAACCACAGGCCTTCAGAGTTGGAATAAAGACAGTCAGCACTGCCCCTCGCCCCTCTCCCACCCCATCACACTGTTCAAACCCGTTCGAGACGGAAGAAACACGCAGAACAGTTCGCACCATAAAATTAGTTTATGAATCGAAGTCACTTGAAGTGCCATGAAGTCGTGATGAAAGCCAGTATCACAAAAAAGTGTGTGTGCGTGTGTGAGATGTGTTTTCCGCTTTGCCTCAATCCATTTTAAATTAGATTTGACCGAGTGAAGATGACTTGTTTATGTTTCTCTATGTTTATGAATCATAAGTATAACATGTGGTTGTCCTAACTGGGCCTCATGAAATCAACAAAGGGGCTCAGGAAAGGACCTCAGGCACCAATCACGGAGAAACGGAATGACAGATGGAACAACGTTGTCGTCAATTATGTGGCAGGTTTGTCGGAAAAACACAGAAGAATTTTTGGACCAAAGTAGCCAGATGATCTGAGAGAGGAGTAAAGGACCCCATCTACATCCACAGTGAACGGCCATCGCTGAATAGATTTGGTGGCTTACAACACCGGCTATCAGCCACCTACAGTGCAGTCTTTAGATTCCTTCCCAGGTGCTCCAACTCACATTTACATCTTGTCTCAAGTGACCTCAAAAGCTCATATGGATTGTGCAGCAGGGTGGTGCTTTGCTGTGGTTTCACACTTTGGCCCCAGTGATGGTAATGAACCGTACCTTTTTTTCACACATTGGTTTGTGTGACAACTCACATGATTAATAGTGCATCAACAACCCTCAGGACAACCTCCAAGGGAACAACCACTACTAGAGATTGTTGCCTTCTTTTTTAAGCATCAAAGGCTACCATGACCTGGATAACTGAAAGCTTACAAAGACATTTCTGGGCTCACGTTCACATATGCTTCTCCTTTTTCCATGATAGAGCTTTAACCTGCATTTGCGGCTGGCACAGTGAACTGTGTTTACAGACAGTGGTTCCTGGAAGTGATTCCCATGACAGAATCATGCCTGTTTTTAATGCAGTGCTGCTTGAGCGCCAAGAGATCGTTGGACATTCATCAATATTGCTTTTCAGCCTTGTCCAATGCACACAGAGATTCATCTTTTGATGATGTTATGCACTGTAGTTGATGAGATATTCACGATTTTACACTGAGTAACATTATTCTGAAATTGTTGCACAAGTTGTAGATTGATGAACCTCTGCCCAGTTTCACGTCTGAGAAACTCTGACTCTCTAATTAGTTGCAAAATGTTCCTCAAGCTGTTCCTGTGTAGTACCACTCCCCCCCCCAGCCTTTGCTTGCCCGCATCCCTGCTTTTTTGAGACCTGTTGCAACATCAAATTCAAAATGACTTTTTTTTTCTTAAAATCTGTTCAGTTTGAACATTTGCTAACCTCTCTGTTTGACTGTGAATAAAATATGTGTTCATGAGATTTGCATATCTTTTGTTTACATTTTACACAGCGTTTTGGGGTTGTAGAATGTATCTACTTATTACCAAGTAAAAAGTAGACCACCTTTACTTTTATGACGTGGATACATTTGACTTGGTGAAAAAAATCTGCATACACTGATGCGTGGCGATACAAAGAGATGTAGACTGCAGTTTATTTTATGGATGGCAGTGGTAAACTGTTACAGCATGAGTTATGTGAGAAATTACATCTGAAATGCACTGTTAAAATCTATGAAAGAAAAATAAAAGTGACACCAGCCTCACTGGTTAAAGAGGTTAAGATTTCTTATGGCCTGGCACAGCTCTGCACGGAGGGATCGACTTTTGTGATAGCAAATGTAATAACGGAGCTATCAGAGGAAATCTCTCATACCTAAGCTGAAAGGAATTGTATTTACAATTCCTATATGCTAAATTAATAAGGACGTAATATATTTAATTTCCCCTCCCTCCTAAAAGGGAAAGAGGTGAACTTCTTATCCCTATTCACATTTATTCATTTAGAACAGCGTTTGACGAACCAGCGATACAAAAACGAGCACGACGTAACAGGAAAAGGAAATGAGCAACAAACAGCCAAATCACGTGACCACGAGTCGTCCGGGGAACGCATTTAAAACAGATGCGCTCGACCAATCAGACGCCCGGAGAATTCTGGGCGCAGCGAATCAACTTGCAGCGAGCGAGGATTTAAACCAAGAGGCTGTTCCTTGATGCTGCACGGCACCGTTCTCCATTACGACTCTTTGCCTGTTTGCGGACGCATCGCTCGTTTCGAAATGGATCTCAGAGTGACCCGGGTAAGATTTTGTTTTGTCACGTATGCCTGTTTTTAATTGCTGTATCTTCAGCGATTGCCGCTTTCCTCTTTAAAATGTAGCTGTAGTTTTAAAGCCCTCGTGTGTCCCTTTGGAATATCGTATCATGCAGGAGATCGGTGAGGATTTCCGCTAAATGCTCCTTAACCTAGTAACGGCTAAAGGCGTGAAGACTAACACACACTACTCCTCCTTTGTTTGCTTTTGGGTTGTTTTTTCCCCCTGCAGAATCGCCTGGCTTCCACCAAGGTTGACCTCGGTGGGAAGGCCTGCTCTGCGGCTGGGCCCACACAGAAACCCCGAGCAGCCCTGGGAGAAATCGGAAACATCGCAATTAACAAAGACGCACAGAAGAAGGTAAATATTTGAGCCTGAACGTTTGAGGATGAGCTGAATCTATAGTGGACAATGAAACGCAATTTTAATCTTCCCCTAAAAATGCTATGGACAAAACGGCCGCATGCTGTTATTGAAGGTCTCCAGGTAACAAAGTAGCTTTGATAAAAGAATGAGACTCTGCCCGTTCACCGACAGCGTGTACATGTATGGACGTGCTTTTAATTTGTCTGTTCAGGCACACAATACTGAATTAGGTCTCTCTTGCTGGCATCTGGTAGCTGAAACTGACTGCTTCATAACAGTACTTTAATAAATTAAGCTTCCTGTTTAAAAACACTTTTTTTGTTTGTTTTTTTTATATAGGTGTACCTAATATCAAATAAGCCCTTCTCTGTTGGTGGGCAAAACTCTCTATAGGCAGGAAAGCCCCTAGAAGTATGAGTTGACTGAATCTGATTCAAACAGCACTGCAGACCTGTGCTGCTGAGCTCAGTGATGTTTAGACTAACTGATGTTCTCAAACTGATTCATTGCCTTAAAACGACTTCATTTAGCCTAATGGGAACTGAGGTTGTTGCCTGTGTTCTCACAGCAGTTTGGCAGATCTATTAAAATGCACAGTTCAAAGGGCAGCTGTTTGTCAGCCAGGGTCTCTAGAGTAGCTCATAACAGTGTTGCCCTCTATTGGACTGCATTAAAATGGCGGCTGGAGCTTACCTTGTCACTTGCCTGTATGCTTCCTCCAGGTCTTCATTTAGGGATGCAGGGGCTGGAATTAAATTGTTTTACACTCCTTAACTGAGGTTGCTATTTATCTATGATTCAAACAAAATGCATAAGTGATCTCATTTTTAGACATGAGAAATTCATGCAGTTAAACTGAAGCCTCTTGCTGGGAGTTGGATCCCATTCGATAGTCGGCAGTGAGTTGAGCATCTTTTGGGAGAGCTGGCTCTCTAAAGTCAACCTATACTTCTGGCTACTGCAGCTCTAACCTTTCCCCTTGTAGACTGTCAAGCCAGAAGCTGTCAAGAAGACTAAAGTGACAACCAGAGCTGAGAAAGCTGAGCAGATCAAGCCGAAAGATGTCGTTCCTGTTAAAGTCGAGACAGAGGTGCAGGTGAGTTTTTACAATCAGCTTCTGGGTGACTGAGTCTCTCAGATACCAGCTGTAGCACAGCTGTCTGAAAACATGCCTGCGTTGTTTCAGGTCCCACCTGAACCAGCATCTCCCACTCCAATGGAGACTTCAGGCTGCGAGCCTGCGGACCTCTGCCAAGCATTTTCAGACGTCATTCTCAACACTGCTATCAGGGATGTTGACGCAGATGACCATGACAACCCCATGCTCTGCAGCGAGTACGTGAAGGACATCTACAAGTATCTCCGTCAGCTTGAGGCAAGCAAATTGAATGCGTAAGTGCTAATCTCTGGCGGCTTTTTTTCCTCTGCCCTCTGTAACCCATCTTTTGTCTGCTCAGATTGAGCAGAACGTCAGGCCAGATTATCTGCAGGGTCAGGAGGTGACGGGCAACATGAGGGCCATTCTCATTGACTGGCTCGTGCAAGTGAACCTGAAGTTTCGTCTGCTGCAGGAGACTATGTACATGACTGTGGGCATCATTGATCGCTTTCTTCAGGTGACTGGCCTTGCCCTACATTGCCTGCGTTCATGACCCTCTAACTTGTTACCATGCAAACCTTGACTGTGTGACTTTGCCTCCAACAGGACCATCCAGTCCCCAAGAAGCAGCTGCAGCTTGTTGGAGTGGCTGCCATGTTCCTTGCTTCCAAATACGAGGAAATGTATCCCCCAGAGATCTCCGACTTTGCCTACGTGACCGACAGGGCGTACACCACAGCCCAAATCAGAGACATGGAGATGACCATCCTGCGGGTGCTGAAGTTCAAACTGGGCCGCCCTCTCCCCCTGCAGTTCCTCAGAAGGGCCTCAAAGATTTATGAGGTTTGTAGAATCGCAGGAAGTGCAGCTGGTTGGTTGCTTTGCGAGTTCATATGCAGCAGCTTATTTCTAATGTGTCCCCTTCGCAGGTGACTGCTGAGCAGCACACTTTGGCCAAGTATCTCCTGGAGCTCACCATGGTTGACTATGAAATGGTCCCTTTCCCACCTTCGATGGTGGCAAGTGCTGCTTTAGCACTTACCCTTAAAGTATTGGATGCTGGAGAATGGGTGAGTGCATCTGAAGGGTCTGTTTTGGTGTCAATAATGCTAATCTATACTATTAAAATCTAAAGGCTATAATCAAACACGGCATAAGTAACTTGTAGCCTGTGACTGGCTGTAGAGCATTTATTACTGCAAATCTTATCGTGCACACTCTGATCAGCAGAGGTTGGCAAACTGTTGCTCAAAAGGCTTAGCTGCAAATCACAGCAGATGGGCTTTTGCTCTAGCCTCACATTCTGATCTGCCTCCAGGATGCGGCACTGCAGCACTACATGGACTACACAGCAGAGAGTTTGATTCCTGTTATGGCACACATCGCTAAGAACGTTGTCAAAGTGAACAATGGGCTGACCAAGCACATGGTAAGTTTCTGTGACATTGAGTGGAGGGCCTTAATCGCAATAGCTGACTTGACAGACCTCTAACACCACTGGTCTCTCTGCAGGCCGTCAAAGGCAAATATGCCACCTCGAAGCAGATGAGGATCGCCAACATCTCGCAGCTCAAATCATCAGTGGTCAAGGAACTTGCAAAGCGGGTCACACAGTGAGGTGACTCATGTCTGGCACCGTGTGCTGATCTTTGTACAGATGTAACTTAAAACTTTTTAATGACCGAGGGATCTGCACAGCAAGGATCATGTCACTGGTTAGCATGTTTTAGCTGAGAGTATGCATTTTTTTTTTTCTCATTGGTTACTGGGCCTCAACTCCAAAGGAGTTGCTGTCCTTGCATAACATAAGTGAACATTTATCAGTTAATAAAACTGCTGCTGAGGTGTTGACTCAAACTTGTGGTATAACTTGAATGTTTGGCGATGTGGAATGGACCAGTGACTTTTTATTTCTCCAATGGGTGTTCTTATAGTGTGTAAAATGTACAGCAATTTTTAATTTTTTTTTATAAATGGTTTTTGAATTCTCTAGCATCTATTAAATGCCTTTGACCAGAAAGCTGCTTTCTGTCATTTCTTTTAATGACCACTAGAGGCTGCTGTGAGACTGTTTTTGTACGTGAAAGCAGAACCGCACAAAAGCAACTGAGGCTATGGTTGGTGTCCAGGTGGGGGAAATGTTGCCTTTGCCCTGCCATGCGTCAGTATGGAAGCTCGTTTCCGCACATCAGTCAGATTGCAGCAAGGCTAATATTTACCGACTGATCCAGTCTTACAGTGAGGTAAAGTTCGCATCCAAAGAGCTTTAACTGAACTGAATAAAATGCATTGTTTCAACAGAACTGTTCTCACCTTTTTCCCTTCAGTAGAAACTGATCACATCTGGTATATTTTGAGGATGGCAGCTGCATAAACTTGAGCGGGTCTTTAAGACCACCTTGCTACCTGAAAGGTAGCACCTTAGCCAAAAGAGGAGTGACTTCTTTTTCTTTGTGCTTGAACAGCAGAGTTTCGAACCCTGTGCAGTCAGCTGGAAAAACCTGTACATGACATTACACTGCAAAACTATTAGCAATGGCTTGTACTGAGGTGCATCCTGGAGGAGCTGGACTACCTGCACAACCTCTGTAGGGTCCGGGTATCGCCTCTTCCTACCAGTAGGACCTGAACCCTCAAACTTTCGCTTGCCAAGCAACCGCTACACTATATATATGCACAAATGACCATTGTAAGCAAAAGATCAGGTTACAGACTTCTTTAAATGCTTCAGGTTTTTTTTCCCCACTCTTGCTTCTTGACACAGAAGCTTCACTCGCCTGTTGTGCAGGCCTTCTGTTTGCAAGGGGCAGCCAATCAGACGTAAGCTGGTATAAAGAAAAGCGCTAATTTCAGACAGCGGTTGTGTGAAGGGCCAGTATACAAACAATCTAGCTTTTAACTCCAAAGTGTATAACACCCAGTGGTGGTCTATCCATGCATGATTTTTACTGCACTGGCAGTGTGTTTGGCTTTGTCATGCAGAAAAATGAAATTGCTAAGCAGGATTTATTGCATGGTAGAGGTTTTCTTAAAGGGAAACCTTTCAGATGTTCATCTGCTGTATATGATTTTTTTTTGTCATTTCTTCTACACTTCTCCAGTTCTCTCCAACTGGACAAGTGTAGGATTAAGGACACCCTGCAGACCTTGTTGGCATATTTTTGGCTCATAGTTCATGTAACAAAGTGCTTAAAGATGCAGTTTAAAATTGGTTCTTTGTTTTATGTTGTGTGGACTCAACACTAGTTCATTCCTTGAGTTAGACGCCTTTTCGTGCTTGAATGACTCATAGGTCTGTGTTTCACAAATACATTCCCCCGAACGTGGTCGGCTATAAGGACCGGACTGAAAGTGAGTGAAAAATCAGTCCAGAGGAAAAAAGATCTTCAGGAGACCTGGAGAACGACTGCTCGAGACCACTTTTCAAAAATTAAGACAGTCTGGCTCCTTGGAAGCAAAATATAAGGAAACGAGGGGTGGCTCAAGACTTTTGCACAGAAATGCATATGCATGTTCACCACCACCAACATGAAACCTTTAAATTGTGTGCTATCACAGCGTATTGTTTTATACAGCTGATTCTTTGCTAACTGTATCTTATATAAAGTTAATTTGTTTTATTTTTGCTTTATTTAAATGAAGCTATTTTTATGCTATTTTACTTACTAAGTTACAAAGTTACTTTAATGAATACTTAACAGTGCATTTTATGTTTTTTTAAAAAATTTTTTTTACTATTTTTGCTTTTAATATAGTTTAACTTTTTCGGGTTTCTTTATTTTACTTTTCTCTCAATTAGCTTTATATAAACTTTAAGAGATATTTGTTTCATTGTATTTAAGTTTACTGAGCTCTTCTTATTTATTGAAAACAGTTTGTTATAGGCTGTCTTTAATATTTTGGCTTCTCTAACAGGAATTTATTGTATTTATTGTCTCACGTTATATTTTCTTAATGTGGTTGGTCCTCCTTAAGAAACAGAAGAGAGCAGCACTGCGTGATGTTTATTTATAAGGTTCTTCTTTGAAAATGGCCCAATTATCTCTGCTCCCTTTTCACATTTAAATATAGGACTTACAATATCAGGTCAGAGGATATTAATATCATTAGCTGTACGTCTCATTGACACTGAAATTGGAGAAAATTGTGTTTAAATGCTCTGCTGCTTAAAAATGGAATGAATGACAGAAAAAAAAATCTCTGATTGAATTCAAACATTATAAAATGTTTGAATTCAATCAATACAACTGTCATTTAAGTGTAATAAATGTTTTTGTAGACAAGTATCTCTTGAAAAAAAGCTATCCATCTTAATGACACCATCTTTTTAAATAATCCTAGATTCTGCTGCTAGGAAAATGCTGCGACTCAGCGTTACAGGCTTTAGCGCTCCTGAGGTGCAAACGTGAAGGCAACCCTCAATAATCGTATCACATCAGGCCACATGTAGTTAAAGCTAATGGACAGGGCAGAGTAGGGGCTATCATCACCAAAACCCATTCACAGCTGAGGCCCTGGGGAAACACCCCCCCCCATTTCATCCATCCATTCATCGTCCTATCCTCAGGGGGATGTCCAGAGATCATCTGCCATCTGCATGATGTAAGGCACTGTGTACATCATCAGGATCACGAGGCCATCGCTGCTAAAGGCCTGCTGGATAACAGCTTGACTACATCTGTTGTAATACAGGCCACAAGACCAAAAATCATCTGCTGCTAAAAGGGGAAAAACATTATTACACATTTTAGGAAACTGGTTTTATTGTAGTTTGTTGCCAAAGGTTAAAAAGTGAAATATGAAGATTATGGTCCTCTATGGCAGAAAACTCATCTGAACTCACAACTGATCTGAGAACCAAAGATGTGCATCTGTTTCCCCACATAATGACATACACGCTGTAATCCTGACACCTTAAGAGCACATCCCCTCGATCCATCTTGTCCTGCACCCTCTGTTTTCCACAGAGACACATAATAATTAGTCTCAGTTATCCTGCAAAAGCCTGGCTTTTAAATCCACAGATCAAACTGAGTATTCATACTTCAAGGCTGAGGTCATGACTGAGCAGTCGTATCAGTTTACAAGACAGATTCCTCCTGTGCAACGCTCTAAACCCTACACTTGCAGCTGCCTGGAACACTATTTGGCATTTTTCATAGATATTTTGCTGTGTGACATTTATTATGATGGAAAGTTGAATCTAATAGCTGTTCTCTTCAAGACAGCTCAGCAGCTGGAACACTGGAACACCATGCTTGCAAATAATCTTAAAATCCACTTTTCCAAAACTATAGAAACAAATGTCATCACTCAAATCTTCTATTATCTGGCCATGGAAGTATTTTTGGTTCAAAGGCACTTTTTGTAATTACCTTCTGCAGACTGTAAAGCAGTCTTCCACCACCAGGGGGCAGCGGTTTACCAGTGGATGTGTTGAGATGTATTCTGATGTGTGCAACTGTTTTTGTTATTTGATATTTTGTTTTATTTCATTTTAGCCATTACACCAATTTTCCCAGGCCATCATTATAAATAAATTACTTTTATAAATTACTTCCTGACTAGCCTGGTCAAAAAAAAAAAAAAAAAAGGTTACGCAGACTTGATGCACCATCTTGTGGTACAAACTTGTACTACACAAAAGTGCGACTGGCCTTTGTACCCAGTGTTTCACCAGTTAGTTTTCTGTGGCTCTTCAAAATCCATTTGAAGGCCTAGATGACTGCTTCACCTCAAGCCATTAAAAACAAGGACACCTTACACTATGCAGCAGATCACAGGGGTAGAGCCAAGGTGCAAAAACTGTGACTGGGTCTAGATTATCACTTTTGCGCTTCCCAGGCCCAGTGTTAGGTCTTGGATTCTAGTAACTCTAGTAACTCTTAAGAATATACTTTACGAGGTCGGCGAACACTCGAAGTCAGTTGCCGTCTTCAGAGCAACTTTGGTGCATCAAGATGTTGAAAAAAAAAAGTGCAATAAGACAGAATTAATCAGTCTGCAATCGAATGGACTTATGTTTTTGATTACAGTCAGTCATCACAACTAAAAATACAAAAGTTTTTGCAGTCACTGGGCAACCGCTGATTTTGCCCACACTTCTCAGCAATGACAGCTATAACTCAGCTTCAACTGTGCAGGCCAGTCAAGTTCTTCCACACCAAACTGGCTCATCCATGTCTTTTTTCATGTTGGAACAGGAAGGGGCCATCCCCAAACTGTTCCCACAAAGGTGGGAGCATCAAATTGCCCAAAATGTCTTGGTATGCTGAAGCATTAAGAGATCCTTTCACTGGAACCAAGGGGCCGAGCCCAACTCCTGAATTATAATCACCACTCCACCAAACTTTCCACTTGGCACAATGCAGTCAGACCATTCTCCTGGCCACTGCCAAACCCAGACTCATCCATGAGATAAAGAAGCATGATTCATCACTCCAGAGAACACCTCTTCACTGCTCTAGAGTCCAGTGGCAGCATGCTTTTCACCACTGCATCCGCTTTGTGGTGTGAGGCTTGGATGTAGCTCCCATTTCCATGAAGCTCTCTATGGACTGGTGCTAATCTGAAGTTTGGAGGTCTGCAGTGACTGATTCTGCAGAAAGTCGTGACCTCTGCGCACTATGCGCCTCAGCATCCGCTGACCCCACTCTGTCATTTTACACGGCCTACCACTTTGTGGCTGAGTTGCCGTTAATGACTAACCTCATGTTGTGGATGAGCTCAGAATGGCTGAAGTTCGGTCCACTTTTGTCTTCTTCCTGCCGTATGATGGCGTTTGTCTCTGACCACTGGGGACCATCAACATGAACTTTTATGAAGAACAGATTAACCCTCATCATACAGAACATGAGAACATGAGAACACTTGGCTCAGCTGATGGCTTGACAAGTGGATAGATGGGTTGCCATGGAGTTAAAAGCTTCTGTAGGATGAATCCAACTGAACTGCAGGTCAAAGTTTTGACTCATAGTAAGTCAAATATCTGGACTTCTACCAACTGGATTGGCATTTTTAATAGTTAACTTTGGTAATAATGCATTACTTTGTGCTTGGTTATCAGCATCATCGATATGATGTAAAATCAAAACTAAATGCATTCGTGTGATTAAATCTAATGTTGAGGAAATCGACATTTGAATTACTGCCCCGTGAAATCATACCAAATTTATAGACTTATGAGATCTCTAGTGACATTTAACACACCTTTTAAGGATGTTTATGCATTCATGCACATTTCCGTGTCCTTAAGCAAAAATGCTTCTGTCCTTTTCCATGTTTATTCAAGCTCTCCCCATTAAATAAATTTGCGAGTCAGCATTGAGGTCCAGAGCGAATGTGAAGCTTGGCGTCGGACCTCTCAGAAATCCAGCACTACAGATTTCACCCACAAGCAGATCATCCAAGAAGAGAGTCAAAAGTTTGGAACCCCCCCCCCAGTCTAAACATCATCCAAGATGGCCAGAGATTTAACAAGTGCACCCTTCAAACTGAGTCAGTGCTTATTCTCTCCTCTCATTCACCGAGTCTGTGCGTCTCAATTCAGTAATGACAAAGTCAAACAAACAGCCGGCCCGTGGCAGCACCGTTAGGGTTTCTGTGGGGTGCTAATAGGTTGGCAGCTGGTGTGCAGAATGAGGTCTCTGGACCTGAAAGTGAAGCACAAATAAACCGAGGGGCATTCATTTTCACAATTTATAGATTTTCAAATAAAAGTCACGTGCTTCCTGAACTTTATCGACCTTTTGGCGCTTCAAAGTGAAACTGAGGAAACAAAGGCTCCCATTGTGGCACGAGCCAGGTGTGAAAAGGATTTTCTCCAGATCGCTTTAAGCTCTGCTTGTACAGTCTTAATGCCAAGCAGGAAGTCATCTTCTCCTCACAATCAAGGGGGCTGAGTGTTTGTTGAACTGCAGACAGTCAGACGGGTGCCTTTTCTTTCCATGGTCACTGCACTGTGATAGGCCTTTGGATGGAGAGCAGAAAGACATTTCATAGCTTATATTTGTTTAAAACGTAGACTGAAAAAATAAACCGGGCAAAGCTCTAATTCCATGGGCTATAATAAAACATGCAGAACACACTTGAGCAAAGAAGTCAAGTCGTAATAAACCAGAAAATAATCTTAAACAGGGGTTTTCATGCTTTAAAATGGGCCTTTTTTGGGGGTGGTGGTGGCTATGCGCATAACCACAACAGGCCTGCTTATAGTTAAGAAAATGAATCTGTTGAGTCTTACATAACAGAAGCCTGCATTTTCCTCTTATTTCTGGCCATATAATAAACAATAGTACATTTTATTCTTGAGAAAATTAAACCCCACTTTAAAAAAAATCTGGTTAAAATCGAGTGAAAATCAAGAAATGAAGCATTAAACCCACTGTACAAAGCCAGAACTTTATTACGCGCCTGTTTTGGCAAGAAATATTGTTTTGTGGAGACAAAACAAGTTATTATCTTGTTTCAGCTCTCAGAGGTTATTTTTGGCCACTGAGGAGCAACCCTGAGCCAGCGCAGAGCGGTGTAGTAGCACAGGGGCGAGGACTCGGTTATTTGCTTTCCTCAGCTTCGATTCTTCGGTACGTACTTTTAGGGATTAATAGGTTTGGTCCACTGATTTTAAAGCACAAGTAGACTTGTAAGTTCTCAGAGGAAGAAACCAATAGACCGGTGATCTGTTTGTGTTTTTTTTTACATATGAACATTTTTTGTGGTCTGTTTGTAGTCCGAGTTCTGTTGACCAATCATGTTTGAGCGGGATTTGGTTTCATGTAGGTCAACAGTACATGTGGACAGAAGAAGACTGTATTAGCAATTTAATCTCAAAGCCGTTGGCTATTATCTGACAGCAATTCAAAGGCGTTTTAAAATTTAGAGTCACTCATCACTCACTCACTCAGGTGGTTTGACCTGGATTCCTGCTAGCTACATCAGAGGATAACTGACCAACTTCCTGCTCTTCAAGGCAGTAATTTGTTGCCAGGTGCCTTTTAAAGCTGCATTTGGGCCACTGAGGTCATTCATTCTATTGCCAAAAGTATTCATTCACCACCAGATCATTGAATTCTGGTGTTCCAATCACCTCCATGGCCACAGGTGTATAAACTAAGCACCTAGGCATGCGACTACAAACATTTGTGAAAGAATGGGTCGCTCTCAGGAGTGTGATAGGATGCCATCTGTGCAACAACTGCAGTGGAGACATTTCCTCACTACTAAATATCCCACAGTCAGCTGTTAGTGGTATCATAACAAAGCGGAAGCTATTGGAAATGACAGCAACTCAGCCGTGAGGTGGTAGGCCACGTAAAAGCACAGAGCAGGTTCAGCTGAGGCACGTATTGCGCAGAGGTCACCAACTTTCTGCAGAGTCGATCATTACAGACCTCCAAACTTCATGTGGCCTTCAGATCAGCTCAAGAACATTTAGTCAGCATGTAGAGCGCTTCATGGAATGGGTTTCCATGGCCGAGCAGCTGCATCCAAGTCTTACTTCAGGAAGGGCAATGCAAAGTGTCGGGTACAGTGGTGCAAAGCATGTCGCCACTGGACTCGAGAGTACGGATGAATAACGCCTCTCCATCTGCCACCCTGGGTACACCCTGGACAGGCCACCAGCCTGCGGCAAGGCTGACTGCATTGTGCCAGGTGTAAAGTTTGGTGAAGGGGGGTTTATGGTGTGGGGGTGTTTAGCAGGAGTTGGGCTCGGCCCCTTAATCCCAGTGAAAGGAATTCTTAATCCTTCAGCATACCAAGACATTTGGGACAGTTTGATGTTCCCAGCTCTGTGGGAACAGTTTGGGGACGGCCCCTTCCTGTTCCAACATGACTGCACACCAGCGCACAAAGCAGCTCCATAAAGACATGGATGAGCCAGTTTGGCGTGGAAGAACATGACTGTCCTGCACTGAGTCCTGACCTCAGCCTGATAGAACACCTTTGGGATGAATTAGAGCGGAGACTGTGAGCCAGGCCTTCTCTCCAACATCAGTGTCTGACCTCACAGATGCGCTTCTCGAAGAATGGTCAAGAATTGTCATAGACTGGGTGCCGGGGTGGCTCAGCGACCATGAGCAGGCGATCGTGAGTGGAAATGCAGGTAACCCAAAAAAAACAAAACAAAACAGAACAGTGTTTCACATAAATAATATTAATTCCCAGAAACACACTCCTAAACCTTCCCAGAAGAATTAAAAGGTGCACAGGTTGGACCGACATCATAACAAACCCTACGGGTTAAGAATGGGATGTTGCTCAAGTTCATATGACACAGACAACCACACACACAGGTCCTGTCTGTCTTTTGTATGTTTTTCTACTTTTGTTCCAGGTGCAGCAGTTGGTGAATCCTTGTGGTTTTCTACGTGTGCGCTGTCCTCTCTGTCCTCTTATTTTTTTCTTCCTTTGTTCTCCCCCATTGTCTTTTTTTCTTGGTTTTTTTCCCCTGCCTGTCAACTCTGGCGTAGCTACAATAAATATACATTTATCTGAGCAATAACACAAATGAATAAAAAAAAAAAAAAAGGAACAACACTAACAAGAGGAGCCTACAGAGAAGCTACAGAGCTCATCTTGGAAGAGCAAACATATTTGGAACAACAGCATTTAGATCATTGAATGAAATTAAATTGCACTTAGACTTCCTCCAATGAAAATGCAAAAGGAGGAACTGAAGTCCTCAAAAGGTTCTTTGGCTCTGGGGAAAGTCCCTGTTAAATACTTAATACTAAAATTTAAGCAGGCTGCATGAGCAAAATTCAAGTTATTGTCTTTAAAGAATGAAAATGCACTGACTGTTTCTTCTTATTCACTCTGTTTATACCCCACTCTGCATTTAATCATTAGTTATCATTTATCTCTGCCTCTCTTCCACAGTGTGTCCTTTGTCCTGTTTCTCATCCCCAACCGGTCAGATGGCTGCCCCTCCCTGAGCCTGGTTCTGCTGGAGGTTTCTTCCTGTTAAAAGGGAGTTTGTCCTTCCCACTGTCACCAAGTGCTTGCTCACAGGGGGTCGTTTTGACTGTTGGGTTTTCCCTGTAATTATTGTAGGGTCTTTACCTACAGTATAAAGCGCCCTCAGGCGACTGTTGTGAATTGGCACTACTGAACTGAATTAATTCTGAGTACAATCTGGTGGACTCGAGACACTGCTCTCAGCTATTGCAGTTCCTCTCACATCCACTAGTCATTTCCCATACGGAATGCATGTTTTACAGCCTGCTACGTGCCAGTTTGGGAAAGTTTGTCCTGTTATAGCAGCTCTAAGGAGGGGGATTTATTTATTTTTGCATTCACCTGGATACGGACTTTTGATTAGCAGCTGTAGCCAGCTGGAACCTGCTGAGCTTCAGCACCGCTACACGTTGGATCGCTTCAAAGTGTATTTGGCTGCTGGTGCCTTTTGGGGCATTTTTAGTGGATTATCTTGGTAACATTTTGGATTGCTGTTTGATGTTTATGCTTCAGTTCTGGTTAGTAAAATTCTAGTATTTTAATAGTCTGTATATATATATATATATATATATGTATATATATATATATATATATATATATATATATATATATATATATATATATATATATATATATATATATATATATATATATATATATATATATATATATATATATATATATATATATATGTCCGTGGGTCAGTGGACAGTTTATGGATGAAGTTTGCTCAGCAAAGTAGTTAGCTAATAACTAACTTGTAACGTCTGGTTCCAGCACGGCAGCAGACACATTGTTTTCAATGGGAGAAACGTTTCACGGCTCATCCAAGTGACTCGTTGAGTCTCAGCAGACCTTTTTTACGCCGTCTATGATTAGACCATAACTTGTAAAACAAACATAGTTTCTCTTCAGTCAAACAGAAAGTAACAATTTCAGGCCATAAACCCAACAGGAAAATGTTTACTGAGGTCAAATCAAGTGAGCACTGAAGTCATTTTTATTTATTTTTTTACAACCAGAGGAGGTGTCCCCTGTGGGCCATCAGGCAGGTTTCAGGCACTTCTGCATCAGCTTTACTTTTCAGACCAGGAAGCTGAATCCATTTCTTACACACAATCCACGAGTTTTACCGCCTCGCCACTGGCACATGCAGTGCGTCCTGAATGAGTTTCATCATGATTTCATCATCCTGACTGAGGCCCCAAAGTTTGCCCCTGTGTTTAACCCGACATAATTGTGCAACAGAACAACCCCTAACGGGCCATTAAGTTAATGCTGCCATGCACAGCCATTATCAGAGGTTATATCACCCTGTTTCACTTTGGGGGAACTGTGCCAGTGTTTGTGTTTTGATTTATGAGATCAGTAATAATGAGAACAACGTGGCCCATGAAGCTTGTGGTGCCGGTCATGTGATTGGGATTTTAAAAACAAACAAACAACTAAATTTCTTTCAATGACGACAAGACCTATGGGCTGATTTATGAGCCGTGTAATGCAGATTTAAAGTTTTCTGTGTTTATTTTTTTTAACAGCATGCCATAAAACTCTGAAAATACTCCTATATAAATGTGTGAGGTGGTTTTTCCACATAATTTACCACTGCGCTGTTTATTTTCTTAATTTAGGGTGAAGTAAGTGCTCAGCATGACAGAATCTCTTTAAAGATGTCTCCTGCTATCTACAGTGTGCTGTAATCTGACCTGCTTTGGTGAGTCAGGCTGCCTGGCTAATGTCAGCACTGATCTGTGATGAATCCTCACTGTGCAAAAGGGAGGAGGAGGAGGAGGAAGGAAGGGCACACAAAGCTGCTCCTGCTGACACATTGTAAATCAACCTCTTGGGTCACTTGGCTATCTCCTTTCTTGTCCGCATGTGACAGGAAGACTGACAGAGACCGCTCGCCACTGGACCTTAGCACCTTCGGTGTTTCTAATGTAAACCAACAGCACCCCAAAGCCACGAAATCTGTGCATGAAAGCAATTTCAACTAGTTTTTTCATCCATCTAGTTCTGCTTTAGCCCCAAATCATGCAGAGGTATGCCACCTGCCTGGCATCAAACCAGCAGAGTCTGAAACACACCCTCATATCTGATCCAAATGTGCACAACAATCAGTTAACTCCCATTTTATGAAAGTTTCACTTCCAAAAATTTGTTTTCATTCCAAACAACCCAGATAACCCTGCTAAATCCCCGATGATCTCTTAGCATAAACATTTCTGGGCAATATTACTTTCAGTTAGCCGCATTTCACTCTGGTCCATAAATGTCAGCATATGGCACTAGAGGAAATGTCAGAGGATCACCAAAGTCACTGAGAGTTATCACAGAACTGTGCAACTTTTAATGGCAATCTATTTAGCGATAAATCTAGTAGTTGTTGACATATGGGCTGCAGTGGGGGACCAACACCGCCATAACTATAGCCTCAAGACTGCTGCAGCTTACACTTGACAGTTACTGTTTTGAAGGTACTGCGAGGTTCCTCAAACTCAGGACCACCTGCATATAGAAATGCTCTGCTCACTAGCCAGATATGCAGTCACTGGACATGATTCAAACTGGTTTTCAAGAAACCAGGCAAGGTTTTCCAATCTTCTATTATCCAGTTTTAGGAGGCTTGTGTAAATTGAAGCCTCAGTTTTCTGTTCTTTGCTTGATGGGACTCTGTGTGGTCTTCTGATGCTGTAGTTCTTCTGCTTCAAAGTTTGATATGTTGTACATGTGCTTCTGCATATCTTGGTTATTTGAGTTATTGCTTTTCTATCAGCTTGAAGCAGTCTGCCCATTCTACATGCCTAGAGTTGCTGCCACATGATTGGCTGATCAGATATTTGCGTGAAAGTGGCCGTGAGCGTGTGTTCATGCTAAATTTGTATGTTAACCAAAACTGAAATGTTTTACTAGAATATACTGTATTTTTCGGATTATGTGTGCAGTATTTCATATTTTGTAATTTAATGCCCGAAATCTGGTCAGCCTTTTTTTTTTTATGTTGCAAAAAAAATTATCAATGTGATGCATCATTTCCACAGACTGTATGTAAAACTGGATGTAGCCACCATGACTGTGCTTGAGGACCAAAAAAAAAAGGTTATAAATTAACACGTACAGTAGGAAACCCTCTAAATTTACTTTTAAGACAGTACTGCAAGAGGCAGTCCTCAAGTTAATCAATAAACCCATACACTGCATAACAAACTGAGGGATAAACCAGTGTGTGTATTTACAACTCACAGCGCTCTCACAGAGTCCTTTTGTCAAGGTGCAGAAGTGGATTAATGAACTCACTGGGACAGTTTGACTGTGAGTGCAGAATCCCCTCAACATTTTTCCATTTGTTTTAAATTTTCAATTGAAATCATGGCTTGAAACTCGTTCCACAAGCTGATGAATGACCTCTTTTTAGTTCCTAAATAAGTGGCATTTCCCAAAGCCTGACTTGCATACGCCCATCTGCTCCAAAATCACCAGAGTAAATCTCCATCGGCTGCTTGGCCCTGGCGGTCTCAGTATCCTCAGTCATGTAGGTTCCCTCTACCTCTGCAAATGAACTAAGCCACTACTGGCCAAGTCATTAGCTATGTCTGGTTATTACTGCAGTGATTTCGTAATAATGTGGATGTTTAATACTTTCATTATTATCTAAGTTTAATTTAAGATGTAAAAGTATGTCAGTAGACTGCAGCTGAGAGGGCACGGTGACCTTCCTGGATCTGCACTCCAAGGCCTGCCCATAACACAAACGCTGACCTACTGGTTTGCGGACAAAGTTTGTGGACCATTTCGAGCCTTGAATTAAGTATTTAAAACAGTAGTAGAGGTTTCTCAGAGATCACAGAGGGTTCGTTTATTTCAAAATTGAAGGGTTAGTTTTGTAACAGCAAAGACATTAATTAAAAATGCAAAAATAATCATAATAAAAAAAAAAGCATGGTAACAGAATAAAAGAAGCCAATTCTTTTTGGCCGAGTGCAAACATGTTCATTTTTTGGGTTATTTATAATAGTGCTAATAACCCCGCCCTCCCTGAATACACTGCTGACTCATCACTTTGCTAAATTAAAATTTTGTTTTCTCAGCTTTCACCTCCGGGTTTCAAGTACTCTCACCGTGCCTTGGATAATCACGCTATTTGTCACCTGGCTCTTTAAAATGACAGCATTTACCTGATTGTGAAGCCCTGTGCTTGTTGATGCTGGTTGCCTCAGAAACACAGTACACAACATCTGAAGCTTGTTTTTTTTTTTCTTTGTTTTTTTTTTTTGTTGGCCTCTTGTGGGGAAATTAGCTTTCTGGTTGTTATGGATGGCTCTTCAATCAGCAGTGTCCAGAAATGAGCACGAATGAATGCATACAAATGAGTTTATTCATCAGTTGTTTATTTTCAGACAGCATCTGCTCATTATTTCCCTGAGAAATCACGATAAACCAATTTTCCTCAAAACGCGATTATGTGAGGTTACTTTTTTTGGCTTTCTGTGAGTGTTTTCTGGTAGTTTGGCCCATCATGCAGGAACCTCCACAAACTCCACAAGACACAGAAGCACAGTTATTGATTATATTAGTCAATAACGGTAGGTTTCCTGCTGGACTATTATACTAATGCACTTAGGGCGAATGTCCCGGCTTGCCTTGCAGCCAGGTTATAAAGTGCACCAAAGCTCCTAAATTATTCACACGGCCCCTTCACCAGCTCCACGCCTCCATTAGAGACAGCAGGAGAAGAAGGGAGAGGGAGGGTGACGATGATGTCACCCGGCCCCATGGAGCCAGACAAGGGCACCTGGGACTGAATGATGGAGTCAGCTGTGGAAGGACCGGAGCTCTGCTGGAAGAGTCTGTCTGAAGCAACGAGTGTTCTGCCTCCGCAGGTCACTTCACCAGCAGACCCTGGTGGTCAAGAGGGAACACTGTGAAAACTGTGTGTGTATATCTTGGTGAATACAAGCTTATGTAACCACAGTTCACAGTGACAGATGACTGCTGAGGGAAAACAGAAGAGAGAAAAAAATAGAGAGGCATATCTGAGAAGAAATAGAGGCCTCGGGTCAGCATAATATACACTAAAGTTAAGAAAGGAAAAACCACCATGTTTATCAGAGTGTTTTTCTACCGCGATCCTCCAGAACAGCTTCAGTTCTGTTTGTCATTTAATCTAAAAGTTTCTCCAAATCAGCTGTGTCATTCTTTCAAACTGTAGTTCTTCACTTTGACAACAGCAGCTGAGAATTAGACCATTAGACATAGGTTCAAAAGCCGCAGTAAACCAACCCAGTGTACCCAGAACTCTCTGCGGGACCAGCAAGAACCTTCTATAAGACCTGCGGGACCTCCTCAGTCAGTACCTCTTCCTAAAAGAGTGCTCAAAGCACCTTAGGGATCACAGATACTTCTCACTGACCACTAAATCGCCTTACATTATCTCAAAACCTTTTCCGTAACTACTAAGACCTACTTTAGGGGACCTTCATTCTTCTTATGGTCCTCTAGTACCTCCAATAGGATTTTAGAACCTCCTCACTCACCTAGAACAACACAGAGAACAACAACAACATCACAAGTGGCTCCCAGAACCCTAGAAGCTTCTTAAAGCCCATCACCATGTCTTGTTTGTCTTTATATGAACATATGATGGAGACACCCCTATAGATTGTTTAACTACTTGGTTACCACTAATGGTGCCAGTGCACTAAGGGTTTTTCTAGCACAAGCTTCCAGAACTGCTTCACTGTTGTTGGTTATATATTAAAAGAACTTTTTCCAAATCTGCTCTGAGGGAATTATTGCCATTTTTTTTAAAAACCACATTTCCTCACTTTGACCTTCACAGCTGAGAACACCAGCACTGGTTTAAAATCTGCACCACCCAAATGACCCGTAAACTCTTTCCAGGGTCAACAAGAAGCTTCTATAAGGCCAGTAGAACCTCCTCATTGAGTACTTCTTTAAAGACCACTCAAACCACTCCAGGGACCGCACAGATTCTTCTCAGTGACCCCCAACATAATTACTATAACATTTTCACTGAGCAATAAATCTTGTTTCTCCTCAGCAACCTTGTTAACACAGAGCACACCAAGGTTCTTGTCAGTGACCACAAGAGTGGAGATGTCCCACAACCTCCAGACTAACCAGAAGAACTACCTAAAGGACCTGTAAGCTTCTTGAAGCTGATTACAGACTTTTGATTGGCTTCAAATTAATAGTTTTACACTGTTTTTTTTGAAGATGAGATAAGACACAAGAGTAGACACCCATGCCAATAATTAACCACTACCTGGTTTACATTGTTGCAATACTGTTACCAATAAACCACATAAATAGCCCCTAACTGCTGCTTAAGGCCAACAAGAACCTCTTATAAGACCAATAGAACTTACTTAGTAAGTACTGCTTCCTAAAGGACCACTCAAACCATCTTAAGGACCACATAGACCCTTCTGACAACCAATAGAGCCCAGTGGATGGGATCCCAGAACCTTCCATTATAACCTGTTGTTTTTCTTTAAATTAACAATAGAGTCATGACACAAGAGAAGACATCCACATCAAAAGTTAACCTCCATGGTTTCCACTGTTGCATTACTATTGCCAGCAAACCAATTAAATTACACCTAAATGGCTTTCAAAGCCACAAGAGCCTCCTATAAGATCAGTAGCACCAATTACGTTCTTCTTCTGTTAGACCTTACAGACTCTACAACATGTTCAGTGACCACCAAAACCTTCTTAAGAAACTTTTTGACTGTGTTTACAACCCTCTAGGAGGACCTAGATCCCCCAGGGACCAGGGGAACATAGAACACCTCGAACCTTGTCATTCCACAAGAGCCTGGTGGAAGCCTCTGGATCAACCACTGATAGGACCTCTAGAAGCTCTGGAAACAATATATAGTGTTAATTAGTGAGCTTAATTTTTAACTTTAGGCAGAGTCAGCTGTTTCCCATTTCTTACAGACTTATGCTAGAAACATAAAGTCCTGCATCCAGGTTTAAATGTCTCTTTCCCAACCAGACTTTGTGCTGATGCCTAATCTAGAACTGGTTCAATGCCTTTCCACCAAGAATGACTGGTATTGGTGCAAAAAAGCTGCCAAAGGGCCAGAAAATTGCTGTTCTCAAAGATGCAATCACCAATATCAGTCACGATGGGCGGTCCACTGGTGGCAAACAGTCTTGTTTTTTTTTTTTTCCTTTATGTACCTCCATAGTCTTTGTCTTTGTTTCTGTGTTTCATACCCTCTGTGCATGCTTTTTTGTTCTTTATTAGTCTTCTGGCAATCATCTCTTCTAATAAAGTTCACTTTTTGTTTTCAGATTTTGCTTCCAGAGTCTGCATTTGGTCTCTGATTGACTGTAGCACAAACATGGTTTGATAGATGGATTTCTGACAACGACTGAAGCTTATGCACCATCTTTAATTTCCCTGACAGAACCTTCCTAAGGGATTAATAAAGTTTAATCTAATCTAATCAACTATTACTCAGACCTGGTAGTTTTCTGATACTGACAGGCTGAAGCTAAAGTCCAGGAGAATTTAGAGCCACCTGAAGGCTGAAGTGGAAGATGACCTAAATAATTTCACTGTTTTCCATGAGTTGCATTGATGAGATATTGCATTTTAACATCTGCTTGACTTAAAATGTATTCCCACTAAACTCCCACTTGCTATATTCTGAGCTCAAGAAACCCTCGAAAAGAAGAATTTTGCTTAAGGAATAAGATCAAAATACATGCAATACCCTCCTGCTGATCAAAATTTTAAAGCATACCAAATAAGCCGTATGTGCTTTCATGCCACTGTGAGGTATTTAAGCTCTCCTGCTGGTCTGCTCCGTCTCATTTCTGGGAAGTTCAGCTTGTAGTACATACAGGAAAAACACTAAAACACAGTGGAAAAGCAACACAGCCAGCAACAAAGTCAAGAGAGACGAAAGGAGATGCCAAAAGCCATCTTTCTTTCTCTCCCCTTCTCTGTCTCCTTGTCACTCTCTCACCCGTCATGAGGCCTGGAAAGGTCTTCAAATAGCTGGCACCAGCCAACATCTGATATGTCACTGCTTGGACATCTGTGGAGTACTGAAACAGGGGTGCAGGATGGATGGTGTGTGGGTGTGTGTGTGTGGGGGGTCTTTACAGAGTTAGCCCCTAATTTTGAGGATTTAAAATGTCTGTGTGAATTTTGAGTCATACCTAATAAATAATGGAGTCTGACTGCCACACTTAAAGATCTAACTATCAACTATTAAAAATGGTAAAGGTCCAAGTTCGTGAATTTCCCTTCATTAGAAAATTGGTATAATTTTACATTTATGTTCACCTTTGCCCTTAGGCCATGTACACACTAATATGTTTATGGCAGGGTAAAAAGCATAACTTCCACCACTCCACTACAGAGGCTTTTGGAAACACTGCTGAATCTGTTTTAGACGGGAATGGAAACTTTTGAAGCAGGAGTGAGTCGGTTCAGCTCATTGTCCAGACTTGTAAGTAACTGCACCACACAGAAGCCCGTAGATCCGTTGGAGGAAGCCCATTTTTGTCGGTTGTACCGACCATCTCAGTCTTTCTGTCAGTACTCAATCTTTCACGGCCCGCAGCTCGTCGCCACGTGTGAGCGTAAAACTGAAATCAACAGCTTCACCTTAACGCTCAGCTTTCTCCAGTACAGCGTCTGCACCAATACAGGCTCTGCACCATTCTACCTGCCAGCCTGCCATACCACTTCTTCCCCTACTTGTGAGCGAATTCCCGATATATTTGATTGAATTCCTCTGCATGAGGCAGCAACTGGTCCCCGACCTCGATTGGAAACTCCCCCTTTTCCAGATGAGAACCAAAGCCTTGGCTAATTCTCATCCTCACCACATCACCTCTGGCTGCAAACTGGTCCTGTGTACTATGATCACTCAATGACAGCGTCTTGATGCACGCTCAATAATCCAGGTAAGGAAATCACAGAAAACTGATGCTCTTTATTAGGATGTAGCCTTTTCAGTGGGAGAAACGTCCAAGTGACTTCTTCAGTCTCAGCTGCCTGCAGGTTTCCCCTCTTTCACTCTTTCAGTGATGGGGATGTGCAAATCCTGGACAGGGAGGAATGCTGGTTTGGTCATTATGCAACTGTACTGTTTATAAGGCTGGGAAAACCTGCAGTCACTTGGATGGATGATGAAAAGTTTCTCCCACTGAAAACGCTAACTCCAGATGAACAGAATCAACTTTCTGGCTCAGCGACAACCTCCAGCAGGTCTACATCGTTCACAATAAGCAGAGACGACATACAGAGACCACCAAACTCAACACCCTCCGCCCCTTGGAACCATGGGTACAAAAAAATTAAGAGGAAACAGTTTCAAGCTGTGTCTGACACTGCACACTTCCCTACATTTGGTTGCTATTATAAGTACAGCTACATGTAGTCCACTACAAGTAGCTAGAGAATGTACTCATAATAGTAAAAACATGTCACAAACAGCCAGTCTGTGGGCTTGCTCACGTTCATGCCGTTATTGATCCTTCGCTCCGCGTCACCAAATACCTAAGCATTGCCTAAGCATCTAGACACACATACAGTACTGTGAATTTCACTTAGGATGTCTCAGGTACTGTAATTTGTAATTAATGTAATTTACTGCATGACTCTTTTACCTGCCATCTAACTTCCATCACCTAAGAGCACATAGTAGGTAGTTTTCGGGTAGTTCTAGTGTCTTAGTGAGGATACAACTGTGTTTTCCCACTGAAAGAGCTTCCAAAAAGCTTCTTTTTCCTTGCTAGTCTCATACATTTAAGGAGCTCAAAAAGCCCAATTTCAGGGTAATGGGAGGAGAGAGCAGCCAATGAAGCAGAACAACAACACAAACCAAAATTGTTGCTGTAATTGTACTCTGCTGATCTGCTGTGGCGAAGAGAGAGTTGAGTGTGAAAGCGAAGCTGTTAGTATACCAGTCAATCTAAGTTCCTACCCTCACCTGTGCCCACAGGCTGTGGGTCGACTGAAAGAACGAGACTGCGGATGCAGGTGTTGTAAACGAGCTTCCTTCGAAGAGCGGCTGGGCTCAGCCTCAGTCATTAGGGAGGGTTTCAGACTAGAGCCACTACTCCTCCATGTCAAAGGGAGTTAGTTGAAGTAGCTCCGTAGTTCAGCCATCTCCTAGGAGAGGTGTTATGGGCATGTCCTACCAGGAGGAGGCCCTGGGATGACCCAGGACACGATAGACAGATTATAACTTTCAGGCGTCTTGGGAATGCTTGGATGGATGGATGGATGGATGGACGGATGGATGCTATAGCTCTAAAGCCACCTGAAGAGCAATTAACACGGTGGATAATAGATAATTAAATTCCCATGTGATGAGATGTTACTCTCACTATTTAAAGTGTCTGAGAGGATTTCAGCTGAAATTGGACACTGGCGAGCCCCTTGGCTACATATGTTGTGTAACCAGTGGCCATACTATCACATCAATCCAATCAGGGAACAAAGAACTGAGCTGGACCAAATTAGATTTCAGTATCAAGTTTCATTCCCCAAGAAGAAGTGGCTGTCACTGTTACTTAATGCAATAAATTTAGCACTTAAGTATGTTTATGACTTGAGACAGATGGTAGAGCAGGTGTTCACTTTAAAATCAAAAGTCTGTCATTTTCTCAGTAATAATAAATCACTGTGTGAGTTAATTTTGTCTTCCATTTCACTTATACAGTAGAATATTTGAGTTTATATGACTGGAGGCCTGCAGTGTGTGTGGCCTGAGTCACATCCTGCTGGCCTCAAGTGATTTTGCTGCACAGTAATCTTCAGACTAATGGGTGACCCTGTCTCACTCTGGAGACTCTGTTTTCTGACCAGCCCGGTCCTTCCTCCTTGGGGGTTAATAAAGAGTAGCAGAAGAAAACTCTCCTGCTTTCATCTACCATTAACTAAGGACCTCATCCCACAAAATCATTAGCAGGATGCTGTCCTTAATCTATTCTTTGTCATTAGTCAGGACTAATGAGAGCGAACCGAATTAAGAGTGGCGCTGTCTCAGTAAAAACTCTGCAGAGAACGCCAGGTACTGTCTACAGTTCATTTTCTGCCATCATACTGCTACAGAATACTGTTCAGAAATTTTTCCAGGGTGGAATGATTGCACAGCATACATCTTTAATAACCTAAAAAACAAAGATTTGGGTGAACAAGACTGCATTTATTTTGGATTTTCTGGGGTCAAACATGCAGGCTGAAATTTAGGGTTAAATGTCCTTTAGGAAGTTACACCTCAACCAGATGCTTTTGGTAACCATCAACAGGCTTCCAGCATAATTCTGGACATTTGACCACCCTCCAGGCAAAATGGGTTACAGTACAGGTTCACCAGAATGCTTTAACAGCTATTAAACACCTCAGAGGTGGAATAGAGTTGTATCTGGTTAGACTATAACAGCTGAAGGTCACTGGGGTTGGCGGGCTGCCTTTAGCTTTGGTAGCATTCAGTGTGACATCATTGTGCATAAATTTTATGCAATAACACAACATGCAAATCCATCCAGTGTTGCATTAATTTTTTGCCAAGATCTTGATGATGGGGGGGTGGGGGGGTGAGACCGCTGTGTGACGTCTTCTCCAGCACATCCCAAAGATTTTCAGTGGGGTTAAGGTCTGAACTCTGCGGTGGCCAATCCATGTGGGAAAATGATGTCTCATGATTCCTGAAACATTCTTTCCTGGCACTTTAATCTTGGAATTATGCCCGGACCATCAGGGAAAATCCACTGATGGGAAAAACCTGGTCATTCAGTGTATTCAAGTAATCAGCTGACCTGATTTATGGGACGCATAACAATGCTGAATGTAAGCCCGAGCAACTGAAGCAACCCCAGATAATAACACCGCCCTCAGAGACACTAGGCGTGATGTGTGCATCAGTACATCTGAGTTTCTTCTTGCCCTGATGTGCCAATCACTCCGGAGGAGGGTAGATTTGGACTCATCAGACCAGTCATGTGAATACCCACCGCCCCGAATGCCTCTTTATAGGTTGTTGTACTCCATCGTCTTATAAAGTGGTATTTTGGAGGAGTACCCTGCATTAAAGGGAAAGTCAAACGAGTCAAGTCATTTTATTTATATAACACATTTAGTGCTGTGCAGCCTGTAAAATGTCCAAAAAAAACAATTAAAACAAATAATTGAAGAACATTAAAACAATCTGGTGATTAAAAGATACAAATAAATTGTAATATAAAAATAATAACAACAGGGGAAAATGACACAGTGAGTTCAAATTAATCTGAACCTGAAAAACAGGATTGAGAAGAGGCATGTTTTCAGCTGGGACATAAATACTGTTGGTGAGGCAGATGATCTAATCTGAAGAGGGACGCAACTCCAGAGTTTTGGCGCTGCGACTGAGACTGCCTGGTCGGCAGTACGAGCCAATCAGGAATTGGGAATTGCTAAAAGCTGCTGATCGCTGAACCGATCAGGATGGGACATAGGTTTGAAACAGATCTGATAAAACAATCTGGAGCAAGCCCACTGTAGTAATTCAGTCTGGATGTAATGAGAGCATCAATGACCTTCTCTAGGTTGTTGGTAGAAAGGAATGGTTTAACTTTAGTTAAAAGTCTTAATTAGGAAAAGCTGACATTAAGTCAAATTTAAGAAAATAATCCAAGATAAATGCATTAAAAGGTGGTGGGAAAATGTCGATGAGTTGGGATCTGTTGGTTTACCACGTGCAGAAATAGGCATTAATAACAAATTAATATTGTGTGAGTTTTAAGGACCCCATCCAGTTTAGCTGCTGATGTCACGCTGCACCAGTAGACAAAACCTTAATGTCAAAGTAATGCTCCTTTCTTAAAACAATACTTTCAGTTTAACAATGTGTACCATTTAATTTCTGCACCATTGCCCTCATGCCTCATTGCTTCACAATCAGCCAAGATAAACTAATTAGCTTCAAGCTCTAGGACTGTTGTGGATGCAGTTTTATCCAGCTTAATAAGTATGCTGGACAAAATATCTTGTGGGCAAACATAAATAAAAAAACAAAACACTGTAGTAGCAATTTGGTAAAACAATGCAGAGATTTTTATCCTGACAGCCCAGACAGAATAATCACTTTGCCAAAAATGAGTTCCAGATGTTCTTTTTCCACGGGACCCCGTTGAGGGCGAACGCTATTTGTTGTAAACTGTGCAAAACGAGCACCGTTGAACAAACAAAAATGTGCAGAAACCAAACACAGATGACTTATTTCCTGCTATAATTAGTCTTCAGGAGCTCGTCTCCTTTCACTGCCTCAGCCGTTCCAGCCATCCCTGCATCAATTGCGGGCCTTCGCCGCCACAGCTCGAATAGTCTCTCCGTCCAAGACATTAGCATGTCAAAACCACCCCTGCTTTCCTCCGTGAGCGTAAAACACCACTTATTCTGCTTTGTATATCAGAAAGCCACGGGAGGAATGGAGCCAGATTTAAAAGGTGCTGCAGGCATGCAAACTGATTAATTTTAGATTCCGGCGGTTTCGGTGGTTTTCGGCATCGGTGCGGCAACACGTCACTTTAAGTGCTTAGTTTATCATTTATTTTTATAGCAGCTAAAAATATGCTTTAAAAAGATAAATAAATAAAAATTCAACCTGGTGGAAACAATTTTGGAGGAATGTAGAAATTGCACGTGTCTGTG
Organism: Pterophyllum scalare; assembly: GCA_024447675.2. Taxonomy (NCBI): domain Eukaryota; kingdom Metazoa; phylum Chordata; class Actinopteri; order Cichliformes; family Cichlidae; genus Pterophyllum; species Pterophyllum scalare. The sequence goes on along the minus strand of JAMQGT020012819.1, from coordinate 58,014 downwards.
TGTGGCCTAATCTGCACATTTTTCTCTGACGTTTTTAAAAGGGCCCTTAAGCATTCATACTGCACACCTGGATTATCTACTGAATAAAACTAGTGATGCCAGTGTCTTATTATAGCGGCTGCTGCGCTCTTTCTTACAGTTGACAGTGTATGTGATGCACCAATAAAAGATAATCATTTTATATCATAATAATTTTTTATGGTCATTTTCAGTTTTTAAGATTAGGCTTAAAACTTTCCTCTTTAATCAAGCTTATAGTTAGGGCTGGATCAGGTGACTGCCCATTGTAGTCAACTCAAGATCACTAGTTAATAAGCCTTGGCCTTGTCAAGTTAAAAGACACTACACAACCTTCGGTATCACTTTGGATGGATGTATACTTTTGAGCTTGTGTGGATTGGACAAAATCCAAAATGAATTCAAACTTGTGCACCCAAAGCTTGTTTTTCAAAGTCGTTAAAGGTGTGTGTGCTGTCCAATCACGGGGCCAGTTCAACGAGCCTGGGTGGCTCAGTAGGTAGAGCATCAGACTTTTAATCTGAGGGTCCAGGGTTCAAGCCCCTGTTCAGGCGGTGCTGCTTTTAAGCAAGTATAGCGCTTCAGTGCGCAACAATACAGTAAACACAGTGGGAAACTGAGAATGAGACTAAATAAAAAATGCTGAAATGCTACATCTGCTCATCCAAGAGACAATCAAACAGAAAGCTCAGGAGGAGATCGAGCAGGTCATCTGTTAATGCAACCCCTGGCTCTTCCAGCCTGTGTGCCAAGGCCTGATACTGAACCCCGAGCTGCTCTCTGAGGTCTCAGTTGGAGTGCAGCCTGAACTGTAATGTTATTCACTGTTCCGCTGGGCTTTGTCTCCGGTTTGATTTTCTCTGCGCTTACTGCCACCCCAAACTTTGCAGTCACGTTGGGAAACCCTTTTTGCCAGCTCTTGTTTATTTCCAGCTATTCCCAACGCTGTCATTGATATATTGTAGGCTCCTTTTACAAGGACACTGTGTATATTGTTTACATGTGGCTTAAATCTCAACTTACATAAGTGCGTCCAGACATTGTGCGTATAATTATCTGGACGAATATTTTTTTGATTAATATCAGTGTAAGCCAGCGAGAGAGGCAGTCCACGGCAGCTATTCTCATTCACAGTCCTCTACAGTAAACCATGGAAATGTTCTGGCTTTCATTAAGTCACCACTTTGGTTTTAAGTGTTTGCGGTCCCATTTCAATTTGATCTTTTATACTACTTGATACACAGTTTATTACTTTCCTGTAGCTCCATCCTCAATAAACTGGGTCTTGCACTTTGGCTCTCTGTTTAAATCTATTGCATTCTGTAAAGCACTCTGTAAACCTAATTTTTAAAGGTGCTATATGAATAACATTTCTTGTAAGTTTATGTAACTTCATAGACATAATATCTATAAAATTGAATTTATCCTGCCATGCACCTTGTTTTAATATCCGCCATGTATAAAATCTGACTGTGAGTTCATTCTGTAGTTCTTTCTTATGTTCACTCAAGAAGTATCACAATCATTTAATCCCCCTTCACTGAGCTCAACTGTCCAGACAGAGTCTTATTGTTCTAAAACAAAGAGACTGGGCATGTAGCACACAGCAGACAGCCAGGTTGTGTGTGCCGCCCTTTGATAAGTCCAAGATGGTATAAAATGGATAGCTAACCTTTCTCCTGCTGTTCCTCAGCTATTAATAGGGCCATTTTTTCCGGAAGAAACGACATGGAAGGCAGGCGAGCTTTACAATGCCTGCCTGCAGAGGATACAAAGTGGCTTTTAATCTCTCAGTTAACCATAGAGCCCAGACTTTATTATGAAGTGCAATACAAAAACTCAGCGGGAAGCTGTCAATAATTAATGGCCCTGATAATCACTTCTGTTGTGTTATGTTACGCAGTAATTAGACTTATAATGTCATTTTTATATTTTTTTTATTTGCACTGTATTTCCCAGACTAGAAACAATAATAAAAACAGTTTCTAACAGTACTCACCAACAAAGGGTTTTTATGGCTGATCTATGACACTGAAGAAAAGATGTACCCTTTACTTTTATCTCCTTAAAAACAAACAAAAAAACAAACACAAAAACAAAATATATATATATATATATATATATATATATATATATATATATATATATATCATCAAACAGCTGAGCAGTAAGGGCATTTTCCTCACCGACTGCTATAAAAACAGACTTCTTACAATCAGAGGAGTCGCCCCTTGTTGGCCATTAGACAAATGCAGGTTTAAAGCAAGTTAAGAGAGTCAGCAAAGCACTTTTAGCTTAAGAAGAAGAGTTTGGCTAACAGCCTAATATTGATACTAAAAAAAAAAAAAATTACCAGCTTGCATCTTTGGTTAAATATTGGATGCACGTTGCCAGACTGAGTGCCGTTGTGGTGTACTGTCGGTTTGTATGTTCTCTGTCCGCCTGTGTGGGTTTCCCCCAGCTTCCTCCCAAAGTCCAGAGAAATTCATTTTAAGTTATTTGGTTATTCTAAACTGGACATAAATGCTTAAAATATATAGATTAAAATATATGCTTAGTTTAAAGCACTATTTAAAAGTCAAAAACCCCATTCAAAGAGGCATACGCTGCCCAAAGACTGCATATAAAATATGGATGTAGCATCTGAGTCTGAGTTGTAAAGCAAACGCATAATGCTTTCAACCTGCATTCTTTCCAATGGCCAGCAGGGTTGCGAGGAGAAGTACAGACATCTTTGAGAAAATAACCATATTAATATTCACTTTAATGTTTCCCGATGAGTTCTTCTTTTCCATCATTAATTTCAAGTGTTGTTTAAAACAGCATGATGTTAATTTTGCACAGTATGATCCATGTCAGAGATACTATACAAGAAATACAGACACAGAAAATCTTTAATACCTCATGCAATAACTCTCTACAGTGCAGCACATCTGCCCAGCAGAGAATCAGCTGTTATCAGTTTATTTCAGCTCTGCACTCACACAACATTTAACACACACTAAGAAGCATTATTTCATTGCCCTGTTTACTGCCCTTCATGCTGTTCGTACTGACACACTTTAATGTTGTCTAATATTTGCCGTTCTGCTTTCAGTAAGCCGCTTTGTTGGTTTTATCTTACTTAATGTTGCATAATTCTATTAGGTGCTGTATACCGTTCTAATTATTCAAGCTATTTGTTGTGTTTCTTGTGTTTAATTCTCTGACTGCTGTGACAGAAGAATTTCTCAAATACAAATCTTATCATCATTTTTAAAAAGCTGAATAAACAAATGCCATATTTCTCACCTGATTTATGACCTTAGTCAACATTTTTGAGTTTGCATCTCAGCCACAACACAACACGAAGTTCATTTAGAAACTTATCTTTTGTGTTAGAGACAACAGAGCAGGGTATGCTTTAGACTGGCTCTATATTATGATTGGCAAGCCATTTTTACTTCCCAAGACAAAGCCACTTACATTGAACATTGTAATATACACACAGTTGCCACTCCATTAGGTACACCACACAGGGTATCAGTCCTGCTAGCTAAGAACGGGAAACTGAGGCTACAGTCCTGATTTCTGCTGCAACACTCAGATGGCAGAGTCCGAATGTGACGTAAGCAACATGAGAGTATGGAGTCACTCTGCCTTGTATCAGCGGTTCTGGCTGATCCGTCCTCATTCCAGCAGCCTTCATTTCCAGCAACACACCTGTCTCCCATCTACTCATTTCCACAACTTCCACTCCCCGCCAGATTGCTGACACCTTTGTGGTGGTAATCTCTGTGAGCTCTTTGACTTCTCCTTCTCATCTTCTCTCCCATTCCCTCTTCTGGCACGTGCTTTGGCCAGAGCTGGAACAGGATCTTAGTCACTGTGTTGTTTCTTCCGAGAAGTGAGGATTCAGCAGAAAAATCTAAGCTGGTCATCAAAAATTTCTCTCACCTGTGAATTCCCTGCCTGTGCACCCTTCTACATCACTGATACCTGGAAACCTTGCCTGCCTCCCCAAACTACAAGTTCAGTCCTCTGGCATTCCCCTCCTCCGTCCCCAGAGTGAGACTTACCAGAGTCCTGAGTTTATGCTTGTTCGAGTAAATAAAGAGTTAAAACTTGCATTGGTCTATTGGCTCTAGCATTTGAGTCCTTTCATTCTAGCAAATATGACAGCTGGTGGAGGTGTCATGGTGAGCGAGCACACTTTGGACCCCCCTTAGTACCAGCTGAGCATCATTTAAACACCACAGTCTACCTGGCTATTGGTGCAGTCCATATCCATCCCTTTATGACCGCAGTGCACCCATCATCTGGCTGGCCAGTACTCGCAAGGAAGAGGCCAGTGAGTGTATAGCAAAATGAAAACACTGAATTACAGATAGGATGAGGAGTTCAGACACTGGAGAGGAGCTCAGAGTAGAGTTGCTACTCCTCCACGAGCCAGTTGAGGTGGCTTGGGCAGGAGGCCCCGGGGCAGATGGCTTGGGAACTCCTCAGTGGGTCTTAGTGGATTATTCTATTTGATATTTCTAAAAAAAGAAAAAAAAATCATGACAGTATTTAAGATTTGTTTAACCACTGCCACCCATGGTAGTTTGAATCAAAAACTATTTATAACCAACTACTCTTTAAAAAAAAAACTGTGCAGGCTTTTGTTTAAATGTTTCCAGATGTTTCTCCCTGCAGTCGTCTGTAAAACAAAACACTTTCCCATAAAACATTTATCTGAATTACATACTCTTATGAGGTATGAAAATGCCAAAAGCCTCCCCTTGTAATTTCTCATAATTTTAAAGGGCACGACTTTTGCATTTATAGCCAAGAACTTGAAGTATTATGTCATTTCTTTTATGAATTGGTATTTAAAGCTACAGGTAATAGTTTATTTAGTACAAGCTTCTAATCTTCTCCTACCATGCAGATCTTCACGTCAAGAACCCATCGAATAATCTAAAAACCGATTTTACTCCTTACATATGTCGTCAAACTGTGCATTAAATGACTAATTATAGTTTCTAAGGTGCCACAGTTTTCTAACTTGTGGCCAGTCACTTCGTCAGAGCAAGCATTGCATTTCTCACGTGCTACATTTCTGCTTATGTCTTTAGCCTAATTGTTTTTCCAACCAGAAGCTTATTCCCAAACATAAAAAAGGTGCAGGCATTCCCAGAAACACATCCTGCTTTCTGCTGACTCATTCTTTATTTTGTGAGGAATGCGCTAGTGAGAGCTGAGCCAGTTCGACAGACCCACAACAATCAACCAGCAGAATTTTATTTCATGTTTTTAGAGGGCTGCGAGTCTTACTCACAAGGTTCCGCTCACATGACACATGCATTTTGAAATAATTCACACAAAAGTATTTGCCTTATTCCTAATTTCTTAGTCCTTGTGTCACATTTGCCAGAAAGCATCTTTTTTTCTTTTTTTTTTTTTGGAGACCAGTTTGGAGACTTGGGAAAATATTCTGTAGACTGACAAGACGAAAGCAGAATTTTTTTGGAAGGTTTGAGTCCCGTTACATCTGATGTAAAACTAACAGAGCATTTCATAATACCAACAGTCAAACATGGTGGTAGTAGTGTGACCGTCTGGGGCTGCTTCGCTGCTTCAGGACCAGGAAAAATATGTATTCCCCGACTGATTGGCAGTAGTTTCTGGAGGTTTCTGGATGAAATCAAAGACGGTTTTGCACCAAAAACCTCATAATGATTGTTTTGATTGCTAACAGGTTGCCAGGTTTGCCTGTAGTTTGTCACATTTGTCTGCACTCACTAACTACTAGCCCAGCAGAAAAAACTTGATAAGGGGCAACACAAACTGGAAATGTAGACAATAAAAGCGCTGCAGCTAACATGATTCAAAAGGCGTAACTTTTACTTTGAAGCCAAACCTTCTCCATTTCTGGTTTACATTTCACTTTTCATAGTTTTAGTTCAGAGAGTGGCTGGACAGTGTTCGTAGACAAGTCTTCCAAACAAACTTCCATGCAAACTCTGCTAGTGACCAAAGCAATGCCGAACATAGGGTAGCGGAAGGATTACAGCTTTCTGGGCTATCTCCATAAGTCATGGAAATCACCAGAAAAAGTCACTAAATTTGTCGCTTGTCACTTTTTGGAAAAAAAATTTGCCTGGGGGGGGGGTCTGGAAAGTTGGTAAATCTAGTGACAAAGTTGCTGAGTTGGCAACACTGAGCTCCTGGGAATTTATGTTTAATAGGAAGTTCAAAATTGTCATTTGTGCTCCCTTTTCCACTTCTTCCCCCTCGCGTTAACGCTGGTTGCCATTTTCCTTTCTGTAGCCATGCAAAATCAGACATCAACAGGGCTGTTGTGAGGTCATGCATGAATACTGCAAATCTACCACAGATTTGCAATCTGTGGTAGATAAGGAGAAAAAAGAAGAATCAGGAAAAAAAATCAGTCTGGCATCAGCGATGGGGCGGACGGCGTGGGGTGTGTGCCCGCTTGCTAACTTCAGTGATAGCAAAGAGTTCCAGTAGTGAACTGGTGAAATTCTCAGCCTGGCATAAGACAACCTCAGCATGGCACAGCGCCGGCAATCACCTGCTGGCTAGAACTCTGCTGTGCTAGGACCAATTGTATTTACATTATACATGCTGTCCTTAGGCAGTATTATTAGAAAGCATAGCATACATTTTCATTGCTATGTAGATGATACCCAACTTTATCTATCCATGAAGTCATATGACACACAAATAAGTTAATCTGCAGAAATGTCTTAAAGACCTGGACAACTTCTGATTTCCTGCTTCTAAATTTAGATGCAAATTAGGAACAAGGTCTTGAATGATCAGGCCACATCTTAGTCCCCTCCCTGAGCATGGTTCTGCTGGAGAGTTCTTCCTGTCAAAAGGGAGTTTTTCCTTCCCACTGTTGCAAAGTGCTTGCACATAGGGGGGGTCATCTGATTGTTGGGATTTTCTCTGTAATTATAGTAGGGTCTTTACCTACAGGTTCTTACCTTACAACAGAAAATGCCTTGAGGTGATTGTTGTGCACTGTTGTGAATTGAATTGGATGCCTCACTAGTATTATTGTGTTTGAATAAAATGTCATTAAACTAAAGTTTTGGCAAACACTCAAAGTTTAATATTATATTTGAAAATTATTTTTGAGTCTACAAAAGATATGAAAGGCAATTACAATTTTCCCCAACACAGCCCATGAGTAACATTATCAACCCCTAAAGCCAATATTTAATAATAATTAAGTAAGGGTTTACAATCTCTAGTGTGTGTTACAGAATTTCTTCTGGATTTTTTGCTCCCAATTTCCAAACCTCCCAGCTCACTAACAGTCAGTGATTTTCCTTCCACAGATTTTCAGTATGATTCATTTTGGAGAAATTTTGTTGTTGCTGATTGACTCAAAAACATATACTTGGGATTTCCAGCCTAGTCTTTCTGGTAATTTATATGACTGCTTACTGATGGCAGCACATTCTTGAAAATTGTGGTTCAAAGAACCCAAGTTTTTTAGGTGCCAGGTTTACTGATTCTGGCAGAAACAAAAAAGTGGAGCAACAATGGGACCTTCTGCTAACTCACTGGTCCAGAAGGTTCCAGTTTAATCTGTTTATTGTCTCATACTATTTTTCCTGTGATTGAACCTGATCTTCTTTGTTAGAATTTTCTTAAACATGGACCACAGCTGCTCTATAATCAGCCAAACCATCTGCAATGAAAAAATCAGCAATCGTGACTAACTGAATGAAATGCTATTTACTAGTTGACGGCAGATGTTCAGAATGTATCCGCAATGCTAGGGAAATCACTTAAGCGTAACACTCAAGTGTTATTTCGATGCACACCTTACCACTTGTGGAAGATGAGCTCCTATACCCGCAAGCATATATTGGCTCTGAAGGCAGGCAGCCAATCCCTGACCCACGTATTGCTGTAGTCATTAACCGGTATTCAGGACCTGATGTAACAAACTCTGTTGTGAAAATCTGTATGTAATTTTCCAAGGAAGGGGAGCTGGAATCACCAATGGATCTCCGCCCATTACAGATGTTTAACTGCAACTTCGTCAGCTACTTGAATTCCAGGAAAGACCTTTAAATGATTCCTATGGAATGATGATATGGAATGCCAAACTGAGCCCATGTGACAAGATCCAAGATTTACAGCAAGTCATTAGGTGGCATCTATCCTCCTGCACGCTCTACTCAGGCTGAAACCATTCCCAAAGGCAAAAAGAGTATTTCCAGAGGTGAGAATATGTCTGACATGCTTCTTTGAAGATGTAACATTTTGGCAAACTGGGAGGTGATTAATTTGGCTTAGTATAAACACTGGAAAGTCCCACCAATTAGTCATGGTAGATTCCTGCACCTCCTTGAGTCTGGTTCTGCTGGAGGTCTCTTCCTAGTAAAAGGGAGTTCTTCTTCCCTACTGTGACCAGATGTTTACTCATCGGGCTTCTTTCTCTGGTATGGCAGGATCTTTATATTATAAAGCACCTTGAGATGACTGTTGTGAACTGCTGTTGCCATTTACCCAGAAAATATGGCTGAAATATTGAGTTAGCTTCCCAGTCCAAAACAGTCAGGGTACAACAGCAAAAACTGTGATATAAACAGACTGATGCTGACATTTCCACATACCGTACAAAACCAGAAATATCAATCAAATTAAGGATGCTCATACGTAAGATCTCTATACACTTGTCTGACTGCACTCGCGAGCATTCAAGCTTCTACTCTAGCTTTTACATCACTTCCTTTTTCCCACGCTGTCAAACTCAATTCTGTCATCATCACTCTGGTCCAGTCATTTTCTTTCCTGTCTTCTGTGAGCCAATCAGCCTGTTATGTGCTCATTTATATTTCTGCCTCTCAGACTCTCATTCATGCAGCCCTCCACCCCATTTCCACCTCATTCTAGTCGCTCGGCTATCCAAGTCTCCACCAGCTTCATCTCCACCACCAGCGTCTATCCTCTGAAGTCCTGCTTCTTACCATTGCTGGAACTCTGCTTTGCTCCACAGCCTCAATGAAGTCTAGTTTCAAATTATTACTCAATCTCCGTACTTCGGTAAATTATGTTAAATTCTTTCAAATTATCTTTTTTCAAATTGCAATGAAAAAAAGCAAAAAATTTGATTGACAAATAACAATTTCACTGGGAACTATGGGAACTGAAGAAGCCTTTCGGATGAGAGGTGAAACGTCTTCAAGAAACTTCAAGAAGTCCAGTGGCTTTTTCTTTTAAGCTCCAGAGACTACTATGTCCTGGATGACTGAGAACCTACACAGACATATTATTTGAGAACATACAAGGAGTATTATTTCAAAGTGCCCATTTTTCAAAGGCATTTATGTTTATCTGCATATATATTTTGTCTCATTTGTTCCATGATGAGCTTAACATGTTTAGACTGTTAACATTATCGCCTCTGCATTTTGACCCTGTAGCTGAGAGGATTTTATTAAACGGTTTTTAAAGAGATTCTTTTTTTTTTTACTAGAACTTTCACTCTGGAACAATTTCTCAACCAAGACTAGACATGGCGATGGATATGAATATATCTGAGCCAACAACCTTTAACCTTCACATCTCAGTTTTTGTTGAGAACAGTTATAAACATACAAAAGACATAAGGTAGGATTAAGTTATTTTTATTTTCAGATCTGCAGTAATTTATATATATATATATATATACATTTCTGGATCATGTTGCAATTCAGTGTGAGGTAATTTGGAAGTTATCCTTTATTTGGACACCTTGAGGAACAGAGCAAACTGTCCTAGACCTCCCAGCATGGCCGGTACACCCGTCCCACCATGCACCTCATGGTGTCCCTCCTGAGGATGGGGATTGTCAGGTCCTGTCCAACATCTTTGTGCTCGATGACCTGGTTGTTTTCGTCGGCTCTCCGCTTGTAGAGGGGCAACCCGTTGTGCAGCACCCGCAGGTCCCTCCACAGGTTCGCATCCGCGGCAATGACGATTACCCTCGGAGCTCTAACTTTGGTCACAGCAGACAGATCTGCATCGCCTTGGCTGTTTTCTGTGGTCTCATCATTCAGCAGCGAGGTAAAAACATCCTGCTCCAAGGAGCCGTCTTCAGCCTTGCCCATGGGCAGTGCCGCTGCCAGAGCATAGCACTTGAAAAAGAGTGCTGTAGCAAAGATGATGGAGATGAGCGACTGCCTCATGGTGAAGATCTTCCAGAAGGTGTAAGGTGTTGGGTAAGTGAGTGTCTTTCCTGAAGTCTTGTCTCTCCGTTCTGGCTTTCAAATCTCACCACTGGGCTTTTATACCATTTCGGACACACAGAATTGGCCACGTTGGCTAGTTTGTCATCATAGCTTCTCCTGTTGGGTTCAGGAAATTAGTTGGGTAGAACTCTTGCAGTGTTCAAGTATGTTGCTTTCATGAAAAATTAATTAAAATCTCCAATGTGATTTTTTATATTAGACACCTGACAATGAAACAGTGGGAATTCTTTGAACACATAACACACAAGAAAAGTTAATCCAAAATTACTGCCCTTTAAAACAACAAGGATGGAGTGCCCACCCGTTAAGCTCCTGTGCTCTCACATACTCAGTGCTCTCTCATGGCATTGTTAGAGTGCTGTTCAATAAGAGATTTAACCTTGGATTAGTGCAGATAAGACAACCGAATTATTCTGAAGTGTTTGTGTCTTCGTGGCAGCAACTCTTTGTTGATATGTGAAAGATGAAGAAAAGCTAGTTTTTTTGAAGAATATACAGGACATCTGCTCCAAAGGCCCAAAGGAAGCTCAACGGCAATGTGACTATAACCCAGCCTAATTATGGTTTCCAGATGGGTGCTGCAGGAGGGCCATGCACCTGAGCCTGCACAAGATCCATGTGAAATTAATTAATCAAATTTATGCAGGTGACATTTGAGGGAGATCAAACATGGTGAGAAATTTACAAAGTTTTAATTTGTTGTGTCATCTACAGTTGTAACTGCATCCTTCCAGCCGAGATCCTCAGAGCACATGCTGTTTATGTGTTTATTTTTCTGTTTATTTGATAAACATTGCTGGAAATGTGCTCATCTGTGCTGCCCGGACAGGTGTTAGAGGCAGGAAAATATAATGATAATAATAATGATCATAAAATATAATCCACCCTGTTATCAAGTTCTAATTAACACCTGCAGCAAAGTTAATATAAAAGACGCATGAATGGAAATGAAAAGCAGAGAAATAGTACCCGCATATCATAGCTTATTCCAATAGTAATGCCATTACATACTGTACACCTATTGTACTTTGATGTCCTACAGATGTTTATTAGAGTCATGCTGCATTGCATGGCTTGAAATAAATTCAGAAGAATGCCCATGCTGTGGAGATATCTAAGATGCATTTCTCTGCAAACAACATCGCTTTAACCTCGCTGTTATGTAAACCATGAGGTTCAGGTTTAACAACGTGTGTCACACTGCTACCATTTCCATGAATTATAATGTCCTCTGCCAAGTCTCAGAAAAGGGTCACTCCATACAAACAAAGGGATCAGTCACCCTTCTGTCATGGTCCCTGGGTGGGCCCAGGGTTTTGACTTCTTGTTTACTGCTACTTGTTCTTAGTTTTGTTTTTATTGTTTGGATTTGATTTTCATTTATTCTATAGTATTCTGTGCACTCGGTTCTTGTTACAATTTAGTTCCAGTTATTGGTTGTATTCATAGAGCTTAATTAGTCCCCTCAGTTATTCCCTCCTGCATCTTCTCTCTGTTAAGTTTACCTGTCAGCATATTGTTATGATCATTGTTCTTTCCTATTTTCCTTTGGTAGTCATTTGTCTCCTGTGTTTGGGTTCTTGTGTAATTCTGTTCATGGTTTCTGTTTGTATTATTCTGTGTTCCTGTCTCCCTTGTGCTCTGTGTCCGTCTTATCTCGCTGTCCTGTTTTTTTGTGCCTTTTGGTTAAGTGTTATTGCTCCCTTTTGCCTTCCCATTCAGTCCTGGTCTGTGCTCCTCCTCATGTGTGAAGCCCTGTAGTTGGTTCAGTCATGTATCTGTCTTCTCTGTGTAGCACTTCCTGTCTTATTTTGGCGAGTTTGGTCCTTATACTGTATGTTTACTTTTGCTTCCTGTGTTGTTTCTTTCCAGCTGTTTCCACTTGTTTCATTACCTTGGAGTGTATATATTCTCTTTGTTTTCCCTTGCCCTCTGTCATTTCCTTGTTGTTCACTTCCCTGCTAGTTGTGCCCTTTGTAGTGCTGTGTCTTAGTTTGCAGTGAGTTTATTCCTTACCTTCTTTGTTGTTAAAGCTGTGGCCTGCCAGCCGATAAAGCCTCTGCCCTTTGGGTCCCCAAACTTCCTGCCTCTCAGTAGACATGACACAATGTCAGGGAAGACATTAAACATCAGCAAGGATCTTAAAGAAGCAATTCTCTTCCACATATTTTCTTTTCAGGGGTAGGGGTAGGGGTAGGGGTGTGGGTGTGGGGGGGGAGGGGCGGGGGCTGGAGACTATCCCAGCTGTCATAGGGCGAGAGGCAGGGTACACTCGGTACAGGTCGCCAGCCTGTCAGAGGGCTAACACAGAGACAGACAACCATTCACACCTACGGCCAATTAAAATCACCAGTTAACGTGACCCCAGTAACTGCATGTCTTTGGACTGTGGGAGGAAACCGGAGTACCCGGAGGAAACCCACACAGACTTGGGGAGAACATGAGAGAGCCAGCCAGAGATTAATAGTAACTAATGATTAAATACAGAGTGGGGTATAAACACAGTAGACTGAAAACATGTGAGTGAAGAAAAAATGCTCAGAAGCCCCCCAGCAGCCTAGGCCTACTGCAGCATAACTAAAGAAGGGTTCGGGGTCACCTGATCCAGTCCTATCTATGAGCTTTATTAAAAATGAAAGTTTTAAGCCTAATCTTAAAAATAGAAAGTGTGTCTGTCTCCTGAATCCAAACTGGGAGTTGGTTCCACCAAAGAGGGGCCTGAAAGCTGAAGGCTCTGCCTCCCATTCTACTTTTAAATCCACTAGGAACCACGAGTAAGGCAGCAGTCTGAGGGTGAAGTGAGCGCAGTGAGAAAGATTATTAACAACTGGAAAAACATTCCAGATAGTTGCCAGTATTCCCAGGAGTGGATGTCCCAGTAAATTCACCCCAAAATCAGATGAACTCCTTTGCATACCAGAGTATTTAGAGTCAAATGTGAGGCCATCTGTCTGACAGTGAAAGTTTGGCTGAGACTGGGTCATGTAAGAGCACATTTACCCAAGCACAGCAGCAAATCTACACAGAATGACTGAAAAAGAAAAGAATCATGGTGCAGGCGACGGCCCAGTTTAAGTCCAGACCTCAACCTGTCCAAACCTCAATGAACTCAGGCAACACTGTAAAGAAGACTGGGCCCAAATGACTCCACAGACTGATAAAGTCATACAGAAAATGACTACTTCAAGTTATTGCAGCTAAAAGCGGTTCTAACGGGGAATCACAGGATGTTCTCAGTTTTTCCACACACTGCTTCTGCATTTTAGTTTAGCTTCTGTTAAATAAATAATACAACTGCAACATTTTACCATGACTGTAACATAGACTTGAGTAATTCAAAAACTGCAAATGACTTTAAATCCAAAGTGCATCCTGATTAGCATGTAGCTAGAAAAAAGGGGCCTCTGTTTTTCAATAATCAGCTGCTGACTTCCATGACACAGGGCTGGTTACATGAACTGGCTAGACACATACTTTCATGTCTTTTTAAAAGTAAGTTTATTTTAATACTGGTAATGTGCAGAGGGGGCGATTCAGATGGGAAGTGCTGTCAGCCACCTCTTACTGAAAATCATGCCTGTGGTTTTGGAAAAGTCTGGCATGTGAGAATTATCTGCACCCTGTTTTTATTACCATCAGAACAACCTTATGAGGCTTTCTGGAGACAGACAGTTTATCTTATCTTACATTCCTAGATTACTGATATTCATATATTTCATTAATGGGATGGGTGGAGCACTTCCTGTGCAGTGGGTTTTAATGGTGCAAATGGGCCCATCACTGATTTGAAATGAAAACCATGCGGATCTGTAAAATAGAGGCGCTTTAGGAATGCAGAAAATAATGGCTGTTATCCCTAAAGATAATAATTTTCTGCTAACCCTTCAGATTCACAAGGTCAACCTGCCAGTAAGTGGAGTATCCAAAAAATAAATAAATAAATCATATAATCTCTCATCTTTAACATAGCCAGAATAGTTTCTGATTTATACACCTTAACTGCAGACACACTGTGGATTTATCGTGTGATGAAACTGTGGCGCTTACAGAAGTGTTGGAAAATACTGATTTCATTCCTCTTCCTCTTAAATGTGCAGTGCCAGTCAAAAGTTTGGACACACCTTCTAATTCAATGGTTTTTCATTATTTAAGTATTATCTTCATTGTAGAATAAGTGTTATACTTCTACCTGTTCCTATTTGGTATAGTATGCACATAACATGTAAAATGTAAGATTATCTCATATCGACTTTATATATCATACATGGAGGATCTTCAGTAATGTACTTACACTTTCTTCCCACGCACCATTACACCATAAGCAGCCTGAACTCTTTATATAATGCTTTCATGTTGCTTACACCACATTCTGATCCTACCATCTGAATGTCACAGCAGAAATCGAGACTCATCGGATCGGATGATTATTTCCACTTTTTGTGGAGCCTGTTTGAATTGCAGCCTCAGTTTCCCGTCCTTAGCGGACAGGGCCCAGTGCGATCGTCTGCTGCTGTAGCCCATCTGTTCCCCTGTTTCACGCATATATGAGTAACAGATATGTAGCCGGGTGGCAAAATGGGGTGAGGACGTTTTTCCTTTTGGCCACTAGTGGGCAATGTGGGTTTTCCCGGGGACTTTCTTGGGGTTGTGCAGGTCGTAGTAGAAGGGGGAGGGAGACTATAAGTACTTCCATGGGAAGTAGTTTTTTGGTTTTCCACTCCGCCCATCTAAGTTCACGCAGAAGGCCACACCTGAGGTTTCTGGGGATGCCTTCTGGAGGCTGGCTGGTGAGACAAAAGGTCAGATGACTTTGCAGGCCTGAAGGGTTGTGGACCATGTGTTTTTGCTACCGTTTATGATTTGACGATTATTTTCAGGGGCGCATTTGTGGGGAGGTCTCGCAACAGTGCACCTGGGGGTTAGTATTGTGTACATTTGATTTTGTTAATGTGTGTTATTTTGGGGATTCCTTCGTCACTGATGTTTTTGTGTTTTTGTTAATACAGGAAACTAGACCACTGCAGTTGTTAGTGCACTCAGTCACAGGTTATTTCTTATGGGTTTTAAATGGTTGTTTTTAAAAGTATTTGTTCTGAGCAAAGAGCTTTATTTTATGATTTGTGTTTTGTCTTGAGCTCTTTGGCCCGACAGCACAGATGTAACAGGTCTTACCTTTACCCCAGTAACCTTAAAGCATACAGTGCCGATTAATTCAGTGTGTGTGTGAGACTAATATACTTCAGTACATGATATAAAAATAATATAATATAAAAGTGATAATTCCCAACATCCTCACCTCCACATATGCCACCGTGACAACTGGGTTAAGTTCAGGGAAAGATTACAGTCGAGGCAAACGTATCCATTATTTAATTCTAGTGGGTAACCAAAGGGAACAGAGGAGATCGTAAACATCAAATTTAATATGACCAAATCTGTTTTTTTTTTTTTTTTAAGCAATTAAAGCTCTGCAACTGCTAAGCTGGAGAAAGGAAACACTGGCTCCTGGATGGCGATATAATGCTAATAATGCTATAATGCTAATGCTTATAGAACCAACTACTCTCACCATCCTTCTCTCAAATGGATTGTCCACACTGAATGTAGCGCACATTTTAGCCAGACTGACTTCACATATGAAAAGGGTCACATGTTCTCTCTTAACCATGTGGACTGATGCTTCATAAATTTGGAAATATAAAAACAGGGCCTGGAATTAAAAAAAAAAACAACAAACAAACGCTGTGTGTGTTTGAGCCATGAATTTTGCAGTGGGTGGGACATTCCCAGGATAATACTGTACCTCCTGTCTCCGGTAAATAACTTTAGATTACACTGCATCATGAGACTCTTGCATCATGTTGCACTAACCACCCAAACCGCACATCTGCTTGAATTCATGGATAATACTAATAATGCTTTCTGATATCTAGCAACAGATCACTGAATGATGACTTTTTTTTTTAAAGTGAAATGACTAACAATAGCAAAGTGTCATAACAGACACCTTAAGGCGAATATATGTCAATAAATGCCCGTTTTATGACTTTCTGAGTTAACCTTGATTTCATGAAAACCTACATGACTTCATTTAGCATTTGTGATGTGATGGATTGCTTTTAAATATTTGTCGATTTAAATTGCACATAAATGGTTAATACGTTTATATAATTTATGCCTGCATCAATCAAATATATATATATATATATATATATATATATATATATATATATATATATATATATAAATATAATATATAAAATATTATATATATATTATATATAAAATATTAATACATCACAGCACAGACCTGCATCACTTTAAGCAAATATTTGTTATTCATGAACCCATTTTTCTAGGCATGTTTTCCACATAAAGCATATTTTGATTTTATTAAATTTTTTTCCATCCATTTGAAACAGTGATGTAATCACTTTAGTATCGGGCAATCCCCAAGCTTACTCTGAAAGCTAACCAGTTAGCACCGGCCCTCCCTGCCGCCTCTTTCCAACCGGAAGGCCCGTCAGGTCGTTGTTCCCCTCCTGCACTTTGACAGAGTAAAGAGTAATTTATGGTCCGGCAAATGTGTCCGTCTGCGTGTGCATTTCCCTGGCTGATGGACCAACGAGCAAGACTCAAGAGAATCATTCCCTCAATATGAAGAACAAGAATCATAGCATTAATACAAGGACTCCATGTGTCAGGAAATTCCCGGAGGGAGATTGCCAAAACAGTTGGAACGGACACGAGGAAAATGTACAAAGATGGGAAAACATGTTTGACACTGGAAAAACAAACAAAAATAAATGACCACAACAAAGAGTGGGAAAATAATACCAGCATTTTTATTTACTTCTATCGTGGTCTTCACCACGTCTAAAAAAACTAGGACATGACCAAAAGTTAATTCACACCAAACACAAGCATGAACGCTGGCAGCACTGTCAGCCACCTACGTAGGTTAACGTCATACGGTAGGCTCGATGAGGACGCACCGCAGAGGTTTAAATTAGGAGTACCTGCAACCTGCAGCTCAACGTGAAGGAGCGCGGGGGTCGGTTGACATGAATTATCGTCACACTTGTTGCTTCTTTCCATATTTTTGATTTGGCGCAGATTTTTACACTGGATACCCTTCCTGACGCAACACTGTACGTAGTATGAAATTATGTGGCTTTCTTTTTTAACTTTTTGGATACCTTCTGAAATGTCTTGACAGCGCGCTGCTGCGTGTTCTTTGACACTTTCTTCCTTCTGTTAATAAAATAAGCCAATAATTTTCCTGAAATTCTTGTAAAAGTCGAGACAGGGAACGTTCCGTGTGGGACGGAGCAGACCAGCTGAAGGTGTTGGTGTTCCACATCCAGCGCTGCGCCTCAAAGAAAGGAAGGAGAGGAGGAGAAGGGGGATTTCTGAAAGCAGGAGGCTAAGATTTGGTGACCGGCTTACTACACTGGTGGACGCCAGCCAAAATATAAGACCTTGGCTAAGGAGTTTGAAGGGAACACACACACACACACACACACAGAAAATAAATAAAATAAAATAACTGGACATAAGACTCAGCTTTTTATTACGGGTGAGCGGCGCAGGCTGCAAGTGTTATTCCAGCTAGATCAACACGGGACACAGATCTGACAGTGCTGAATGTATTAACAGGCACAAATTGAATTATGTTGAGATTCCAACGCGCTTCGCTCTGCCAGCCGTTTCTGAGGTCTGACCGATTGAAATCTCAGTTTTCGTTTGCTCGCAGCCGGGTTAAGGACTTCTGCACCGCAGCGTGCTCGGAGGACGTCCTTAACGAGGGCAGCGAAATTTGCTGTTCTCAGAGAAGAAAGTGGCAAGGTGGACTCTCACACGAGGCAGTAGCTGCTTATACAACTATTATTTAATTACGTCACTTGAGTACAGACGGTACTTCTGCATATTTACCAGAGGAATTTACCTGAATATTAGTCTGGCCTTCTTTCTTTCCCTTGTTGTTCCATTTTTTCTTGTTCCTTTTTTTGGTTTTTTATTTCAAAGTGCCAACATCGCAGAAAAATGACCCTTGCAGTGGGGTGGGGGTACTAAAACTATCAATAGAAGATAAGCTGAGCTTTTTTTTGGGTGTGCTAGTAACCGGTTTGGGGCACAGGTCCAATCACATGCCTTAAAATGTAATCCAGCATTTATTTATTGTTGATTTGTTTGTTTTATCTAAAAGATTCAGGTTTGTATGTATGCTTGTTTCCACCACTGGGAAAAAAAATGCCATCCATAACTTGAAATTTAGAGAAAATAACTCGAGTTAATAACTTGAAATTTTGGGTTATCTCTGCCAATCAGGAAGCTCCCTGAAGGATGCAAGTTCCTTGTTACCCAGAAGCAGACGGTGCAGACGCATGTGCACTCAAAATCGGGTAGTAACAGAAATCAGTGAGCTGCCCTTGTACAGCAAATATGAACAACTTGGCGTCATCCAGCAAATAGTTACTGTATCATGTGGAACTGTTGGACAGCTGACGCCGTCCACCTTCTGCTTCCGGATAACAAGGAAATGACGTACCTTCACAAAACTTCCTGATTGGCAGAGCTAACTTTAAATTTCAAGTTATGCATGGCAGGTTTTTTGTTTAGTTTGTTTCAGTGGTGGAAACGAGCTTCCACAGGTGTAGCTTTTGCTTTATTTGCTTCGTTGTGTTGAGTAGCAGCCACTCGCCCTGCGCTCCCGTTTCTTACACAGCGTTATTTTTTTCTTTCATGTGAACATTTTTAAACCAAACCATATGCACTCGGTTATTTAGCGTTGCTCCTCTTCCCCCCTAATGAGCTGGGGGTCATAACGCGGTCTATTTTAGTCACAGGCTTATATGCTGTAAAAAGTTAAAATCATCAGGGTGTGGCTCGGACCCTTCTGCTCACACTTTTCCTGATGATTTTCAGGTCCTTTTTAAATACAGGATGATGTTGACTTTATAAATTTTGCTCCCATAAGGAGTAAAACTGGCAAATAAAATTCAGGCATGCTTTAGGGGGTGGCTACAGTTTGACGGACAAGTCGTGACTGTATGAGCGTGCGAAATCCTCGGTTTCGTGTGGTGTGTTCACACCACACAAAGGGAGATGTTTTCACATGGTGCAATTATTTGCAAAGTTTATGCAATGACTTTGTATATAATCATTGCATATTGTAACTATATGCAATGGTGCATATTTACAATAGGACAGCGATTTTGCAATAGTCAACAAGCAGGGAAGTTATCTTCTCTCGGGTCCAAGCCAGTTCTCAGGGAAACCTCTCTCTCTCTCTCTCTCTCTCTCTTATGATAGCTCTTAGATCCAGAACTCATCTCCACTCCTTCTCCAGGACCCTGGGTACAAAGACGAGAGTACGTCAGAGAAACAGTTTGGGGAGCTAAGGAACCGGAACCGAGAGCCAGCAGCACTAACTGTTTTACGGTAACGATCCACCACCGGCCAGCTTAAATAGAAGACTAGATGATGCCAGGAACAGGTGTGTCTCATCACTCCCAGGTGAGTTGGACGATGAGGGTGGAGACCTGGATCTAGCTCCGCCCACAGAACATGAGGCCATTGACAAGAAACACGGGAGAGGAGAGAGAGACCAACAGGTAGGAGCACCCAGGAGGACAGAGGGACCATGACAATCCAACCCTTATTTGTCGCGTTCGGTGACAAAACACCAAGATGACGGTGGCAGAGTGCTCAGCCCGAGGCTTCACAACTGGACTTCAGTGACAACACAGTCTCACAGCGGGTGGTGAAACTGTCACAACCTCTGATCTACTGATTGCGGTTTCTGAACACGATTCATCATCTGCTCGGTCTCATATATGCCGCACATGTCCGTGTATCCGAACTTTAGATTTTCAATTTTTAAAGGGTAAAAAAAAAAATCCACATCTGGAGGTATCATCACAGATCGCAGATTTTAAACTCCATTTTATTAGTTGTCACTAAAACAAAAAGCTTGCTTAGTTGGCAAGCAGATCACAGTTGGGATAGAAATACAAGGTTTTCTACCTCATCTAAAGCCCTGATTTCTTAGCTGCTATGGTGGAGAGTCTCGATAATGTACACGCTTGCAGACATGAAAGACATTAGTTACAAAGTCTCGCTGTAAACACAGACACATAGCTTCATGCTTGTTTGTGTTTTCATGACTATTTCTGAGACCAGGCTGGTGACAGTCACCGACGTCCAGAGTCTGTGCTGCTGTTTTGGGTTTTTTTTTTTTTTTTTACCAAAAATTAGGCATTTTTCATCACTTTCACAAAAAGGCCCGCATTAATGTTTTAATTTTTACACCTGCTGTCTGATTATATCGAGGCAAAAGCTCTTTTAACTTGAAGTTCTGCTCTGATGCATTTCTGAAGGAAATATTTTATTGAACGGGAGAAGGATGGCGTCCCTGTGAGTCACCACACCGCTGCTGATTATTTCAACCCCAAAGAGGATCAATTACCCATGTCGCATTCGACTGGACCACGTGGTTCTCGGAAGGACTTTGAAGCCGTCAAACTATTGTTGCAAAAAAAAAAAAAAAATATTAATGATAACACCTTTGCCAGGCGTGATGGGTTCCTGAAGATGATAATGATGTCACACAACATGACTCCATCTTTGAGGAGCCTGAAGATGAAAGCCGACGACTGCTGTTAGTTATTTGAGGCTCACATTCAGGGGTTGCGAGTCGGTCTGTGGGTCAGGATGTGACGGCAGGGGAAGATGAAAGTAAAGAGATGAAAGCTGATGTGGTGCCAGGTCTTAGAGTGATTTGGCTAAAGAGAAAAACAGACCGACACACTCATGCCTCATCAATATATCTGCAGAGATGCTGGTAGCCATGGAGATGGTCAGTCAACATGTAATCACAATGTGGTACAAAAATAGCAAGCGCTCTGCCTGCTAGTTGGAGACAGAGAGAGAGTGGGAGAGAGAGAAAGAGCCTTGGAAGAACTTCTCTCTGCAACATGTGTTTTGGAATCATGAACTACATGAATTGGATTTGGGGAATCTGATCCCAGTCCAGCTCCCATTCCCATCGGCATGACCACACAAGCTGTAAGCCACAACGTTAATGATGGGAGGGGAGAGAGAAGAGAGTCCTGCTCCGGGCTCCGAGATTTTTTATCTTCATACATGCTTTTCTTGAAAAGGTCTGAATGCGTCTGCTGTGGGAATAAAAGTTTAGTTTGTTTTTGGAGGAATGACTCCGGTACTCCAGAGAGAGGATGCACAGAAATGACAGATTTCTACTTCCAGCACGCCACATCAGCACCCACCTGCAGAGATTTTTGTCATTTTGTATATGTACACTGTATGTGAGATTCATAACCTGTCTACCTAGACCATAGACAAATATAAAATTTAACCGATAACAACAGAGGCTGATAAATCCTCAGTGTAAGACGGGAGAACCTTGAATACGTTTGGCATCCGTTGCGCTGTTAAATGGAAGAACAGAGCATATTGATATGTAAACTCCCCTTTCTTTAACACTGCCGGAGGATTTGAGTGGGTGGGCGGACACTGGTTTTGTTGTGTGTGTGTGTGTGTGTGTGTGTGTGTGTGTGTGTGGTTATTTACAGCACAGTTCACTCACTGACTGGTTACAAATTGAAGCATTCATTTCAACCCAAAGTTTATAATTTGTATTGTGTATGCTTCTTAATAAAGATATTCGAAACAAAACAAAAACTGTCGCAAGCTAGATAATCTCAAATAATCAGTGTTTTATTCAGTGGATATAATGTTGCATGACCACTAAACCACCAAAAGGATTACATCTATAACAAGCAATCCAAGGAGAAAAAACACAAAACATCCATGCACGTACAAACAATGCTTCTGTGGTTGTGGTTACGTGCAAAGGCTTCAGTGACTTTGCTGCAGCTTTATTCTGTTTTTTTTTTTTTTTAACTTCTGAGGTTGAATTCTTTGCTTCATGTTCATAGTTTTGTTTATTGATCTTTATATTTCTTGAGCATTTTTTGGAGTCTTGAGCTCTTGTTATAATTTAGTTTTACAGTTTAATTCGTTCCCTCGGTGCTTCCTGTCCCATCCTCTTCTGTCATCTCCCCTAGGTTAAGTTCATTTGTCCAAATGTGTTTCCTGTTTAATCACAGCTCTCAGTTCCTGTTTTATTTGGATAGTGACTTGTGTCTAGTGTCAAAGAAACAGTGGTGAGGGAGATGAAGAAAGCAGAGGGGAGTGCTGGGAGGAGGGGTCCGTGGCAAAAAACAGGGATGGCAAAGAAAAAGATTGCCTGTATTGATTGGCCAGGCAGAGCGCTCGAGCTAGAAAGGACGTGCAGCAGGTCAGGGTCATTAAGGATGGTGGTTATTCTCTGGAGCTTGGAAAAAAAAAAAGAAAAAAAAAAGGGGCGACTGAACCTCTTTTTGTTTCTTGAAGATGTTTCACTTCTCATCCAAAAGGCTTCTTCAGTCCAGTCGCCCTTTTTTTTTCTCCAAGCTCCAGAGACTACTATGACCTGGATGATTGAGAACCTACACAGACGGTCCTATTTTTGTATTGTTTTTTAATCCTTTCCTGATCTGCATTATGTTGTTTCTATAACTCAATAGTTCCTGTATCTGCATCAAATTAAAAGCCCTGAGTTTCAGGAGACAGAAACCATTCATTTGTTAATGAGGCTTTTATTATGAAGTACTTAAAAACCTTGCGATAATTGGGACATGGATAGTGCAGAGAGATGTGAGGAAGATGGAGAGGTTGATGAAGAGATGGAGCGCACCTACACACATCACTATAGTGTTACATTTCTGACTAAAATATACTTTGATCCTACTTTCATATATGTATGAATGTCTGCAGGGAGTAACAGAGTGAATGTTTTTGCGTGTCTTTCCTTTTTCTTTTGTCGTGATGTGTCAGTATTTTCTGATAACCACTAAAACCACAGAGAAAAGCAATAAATTCTTTAAAGTGTGTCTTTCAGTAAAAGTACACTCTTTGATGACTTCATCGCTCCACTTTGTTACAGGGCAGCACGTGTGGAATTTGCGGCTACTCATATTCACAAGTCTGTATAAACTTTTGGGCAGAGGACACCTATTAGTGTGCATGCCATGACGAGGTACAGTTTGACAGTCTAGCATCCATAAAACATTGATTTGCTTTCTGACTGTGCTTCATGCCGAGGGGGTAGACTGCTCCAGACACTCTGGCTGTCTAACAGTGAAAAATCTTCTCGCTGTTTCTCAGCAACACTTTCAGTGGTTTGTTTCTGCGGTTCATATCCACGGTAACAAGCATTGAGCGTTAACTTTCGCAGGGTTTGCATGAATAAATCGTACATGACTTGGTTGCTGACCAAAAAAGCAGAAATAAAATTGAGGTTTAAGGGTTTTTTTTTTGTTGTTGTTGTTCCAGTGATGATGTTTGCAAATTGTGTTTATCTTCAGAACAAAAGGGCTGCAGCACTCTGTGAAAATGGGGAACAAGGTTCTGTTGTAGTTGGTGGGGAAACAGTTAAGGGAGTGTGTTAAAGAATCAAAGAAAAGTAATTAGACACATTTAGGAAGTCCGTGTCACCTCAAGTGGACAGTTAAGGAACTGCAACTTTTGGCACTTATGTAGTGGCTTTCTTATTCAG
The DNA here is from genome assembly GCA_024447675.2 of Pterophyllum scalare. Taxonomy (NCBI): domain Eukaryota; kingdom Metazoa; phylum Chordata; class Actinopteri; order Cichliformes; family Cichlidae; genus Pterophyllum; species Pterophyllum scalare. The sequence continues at coordinate 34,134 of JAMQGT020012819.1, read as the reverse complement.
CCCTATAGGTTCACGCTGACAAGTGTGGCTACATGCACTGCACCAGAGCCGGCCCAAGGTATTATGGGGCCCTGAGCAGAATTTGCTTAGGGGCCTCCGCCAGACACCCACCTCAGCAATACCAGTATTATAATTTCCTTGCTTGATTGCTTGTCCATTGTACAGCCATGGCACTCATTACAATAGGTTTTTAGTCTGTTGGAAAGTAATAAAAACAAACTAGCAGAGCATGATGTAATCCAGCCATCCATCCTAAAAGCTCCCTGAAAAGCCTTCAGCTGATCCAAAATGCTGCAGCTAGAGTACTGACAGGGACTAGAAAGAGAGAGCAGATTTCTCCCATATTGGCTTCTCTTCATTGGCTCCCTGTTAAATCTAGAGTAGAATTTAGAATCCTTCTCCTAACATACAAGGTCTTGAATAATCAGGCCCCATCTTATCTCAAAGACCTCATAGTACCGTATCACCCCAATAGAGCACTTCGTTCTCAGACTGCTGGCTTACTTGTGGTTCCTAGGATACTTAAAAGTAGAATGGGAGGCAGAGCCTTCAGCTTTCAGGCCCCTCTTCTGTGGAACCAGCTCCCAGCTTGGATTCGGGAGACAGACACCCTCTCTATTTTTAAGATTAGGCTTAAAACTTTCCGTTATGATCAAGCTTGTAGTTAGGGCTGGATCAGATGACCCGGAACCACCCCTTAGTTATGCTGCTATAGGCCTAGGCTGCTGAGGGGGGGGGGTCCCATAATGCACTGTTTCTTCTCATTCACCTTTATTTACTTGTCACTCTGTATTTAATCATTATCATTAATCTCTGTCTCTCTTCCACAGCATGTCTTTTGTCCTGTCTCTCTCCCCTCAGCCCCAACCGGTCGCAGCAGATGACTGCCCCTCCCTGAGCCTGGTTCTGCTGGAGGTTTCTTCCTGTTAAAAGGGAGTTTTTCCTTCCCACCGTCGCCAAGTGCTTGCTCATAGGGGGTCGTTTTGACTGTTGGGTTTTCTCTGTGTTATTGTAGGGTCTTTACCCACAATACAAAGCACCTTGAGGTGACTGTTGTGATTTGGTGCTATATAAATAAAATTGAATTGAACTAAATTGAATCCATCCATTTTCTTCTAGTATCCATGACATGGCATATTAAATGCTCATGTATCTGTCAATATTTAAAAAAAAAAAAATCTCACATGCTTGTCCTCATTGATCTCAGGGGAAAACTCATCTGCTGTACTGTGATCAGCTGAAGAAGCACTTTGGGATGGCCAGATGATGTTGCCGGTGTTCCAGAATATTTCAGCAGTGCTCCTGTGAAATAGTTGATGCGACAAGATGAGTTTATTTTACCAACTTATAGCAAAGAGGAATTAATAAACAACACAACAACCACAGCAGGTCTTACTAAGTAAAGCAGCCAGCTAACTGAGGTGTAACAATGTTGGAATATGACATTGTCAGTAAGCCGCTGCCTCCACCCAGCAATCTGCCACCCAATAGTATAAAAGCTGGTGGACTGCCACCTGGGCCAGCCTTCATCGCGATGACCTGTGAATTTAATGGTGGTTTTGTTTGGTTTGTTTACTAATGATCTAGTTTCTTTTCAGTGTCTTTTAGTTTGTTGTCCTTTGTTTGGCTGGTGCAGAAGTGCAGCTGTTTTTTAAGTGCTTTTTAAAAAATAAAAATATTATTCACAAATCTGCTCCATTTAGTTTCTTGATTTCTCACAAACTTACTGTTGTTACTCCCCTCAGCCCCTAGCCATAGCTATAGATTTACCAGCCTGTCTTATGTGATTTTTAAGTTCTCTTAGGGCCCCCCTGCTAGGTGCAGCTCCTTAGCAGGGTTATTATAGTTAACGAAAACGAACAAAATAACGAAAACTGAAATTGAAAAAACATTGTTGTTAACTGAAATAAATAAAAACTAAAATTAAAAGGAAAACACGATAACTAACTAAAACTGAATTGTGAGTTTACAAAACTAAGTGAAATTATAGATATTGTCATTTTTTTAAAAGTCTTGTGGATTGATATGAAATAATTTTTTCCGCTCTCCGAGTTTAAGCTCGGAGCGCCATCGGGCACACCGCGCTGCTCCTCACAGTAATGCAGCGGTCTGCAGAGAAAGCAGCAGAGTCCCATATGGAGGTTTTATTTTCTTCTACAGGCACTGGGGGGGAAGTGTGGCGTGTTTCTGATCAGCAACACCCGATCGCAGTGTGCCGGTGCTCTACAAAAGTCCTTAGAGCTCAGCTGCTGGCGCCGTCTTTGGATTTTGGTTGTTTCTTGCACTAAACAACATTGCATACATCACTTCTTCACTCGTGCGCTCACATCACTGGCAGTACTGACTACACACCTGTCTTTGTTTGATTTTTAGAAATAAAATAGAAGTTTTCATTTGCCATTTGTTGTGCATCTCCCTTTCTGCCATAGCCGTGTGGCCCGGTTTTGTGAAACTGTCAAAAACCTGATTGTGGAAAGCTGAAAAGACCTCACGCTCGAGTGTTACCGTTTAACTACAACAGAAAGCGAGGGACTGCCGACCAGCAGAGAGGCAGATACATCAGAAGTGCTGATGCTAATGCCAGCACAGCAGCTGGTTTTTATCGTGTATTTAATTTGCATGTGTATATGGAGCTTTGTTTGGTGTTTGTACTTGTTAAATTGCTGCTTGCAGAAATGCAGCATCACCATTTTCCAAAAATGCACAACTTGTCATGTAGAGTTTGAGGCAGCAGCACTTCTGACTATGCAAGTAGGTCATTTTTTAGGGTACCACATGACAATGTGTCTGAACTGAGACACAGTGAAGTATTAAGGGCCATTCTAAAGAACATGGATTCTCAACCTCAACCTCTTACATTAATATTAACGTAACTACATTTTATCGTGTTCACTTGATGATTTACAGTTGCTGTTTCAGTGTTCACAGTTGAACTAAACTCTGCCTTATGTGATGGTGCAATAAGAGAATTCAACAGAGGGGAAAAAAAAAAAAATTCTGACCTGAAATGTTCCTCCAGTTGCCAGCGCAGCCCTGGCTCAGCAGGATGGATGTACCGGTAGATGGATCAATCGGTGAATGGCTGTAAAGCCATTTTACCAGGTGATCAGATGACAAGAGTGTCATCTTTTTTTCACTTTAATTGCACCCCACGGGAAAATGCTTTCTCCCTCAGCTGTCACCTGGAGACTACAAGTTCTGCCTCTTGTGCTCGCCTGAAAGAATGTGAGGAAGAATGTTTTATTCACCTTCCGCCACCTTATTCACCACTTTTATTCACCTTCAGCTTTTTAACTCCTCTGTAATGTATCGGGATGGTATTTGATATACTATATATAATAACTTGAATATTAATAACTATTTATATAGCACCTTTCAAAAGAAAGTTACAAAATGCTTCACAGGACAAGCTAGGACACAGGATACAGTGAAAAAACATGAGGTGTAGGAATACTGGCAGCACAAGGAGATAAAAGCAAGGAATAAAGAAAATTAAACATGAAAAAGAGGTAAATTAAAAGCATCTATAAACATTTTAAGTACATTTAAAATGATGAAATAATTATGAGGGACAACATAGGCATAAACCAAAGTGGAGGCACAGAAAAAGGCTGCTTATAAAAATGTCTTTAGATGGACTGATCTCCTCAGGACGGTTGCTCCAAAGAGTGGGTACTCTGACAGACAAAGCCCGATCGCTCATGGATCTCAGCTGAGACTGTGGAACGGCCTTGGCTGAGGACCTCAGGTTAGGACCAGGCAGTGTCAGGAGATCCGAAGTGTACTTTGGTGCGATTCCAGAGCAGACCTTAAAAGTCAGCAATAAACTCTTTAAAATTAAATCTAAAATTAAAGGGTAACCAGTGAACAGATCCTAAAAGAGGCATTTTAGAAAGAATCCTGGCTGCTGCCGCAGTTTGTGTAAGTCCTGTTCACTCAGATGTGCATCATAATCTAACCTAGAGTAGAGAAAAACATGTATGACCATCTCTACATTCACTGTGGACAAAATTGAGCCGATCATACCGAGTCTCCTAATCTGCACAGCGCAAAATTGGACAACTGAATTGCCATGTTTATTTAATAAGTTGAGGAGGTTATCAGAAGTGGCACCAAGGTTTTTACAATACTGACCCAACTTTATGGATGCGCCATTCTAAACCTGCATTTTGCGTAGATAGAATAATCCACGCAAAAAAAAAAAAAAACTAAAACAAACATTGGTTGTGTAAACTACACTTTCCCCGGGATGAAATGTAAACCTAGTTGCTGAAAGAGTGATTCCAAAAATTGCATGTCAAATATAACAATTAAAACAAGTTATAAATAGCATCGTCGTGTGCTAACACCATGGGCAGTCCTCTCTGACACACTTTGTATTTTTCCAGTCCTTTCTGACTTGATTGTGTCACTCTATCATTGCAATCCTGTTATCCATATGACCAAAAGAAGACAAATTAATTTCAAAGTTTCTTTCCTTTACTTATACAACTCCATTTATTCTTGACTTTCACAGTCCATTACATTCCATAGCTAGCAGCTTTTTCTGAGAAAATACTGATACCAGCTCTGCAACCCTGTTACCACACATTAAATACAAGCATTACACACATGTTAAAAACATATAAATTATTATTAAACCACATTTTTGTCCTCCCGAGTATTTATTTCTCACGTTTATGTCATAATCTACAAATCACAGTAATATATTTTCTAACTCTGTCTTGTGTTACTCTAATTTTAACCCTGTTATCATACAAATTTTAATAAAATAATCATAAATATTTTTCATATGTTTAAATTTTTTTGCCTATGTAATAGTTTGAATTATTACATGAATAGTGTATCCGAGCAAATTGTGTGACCATTGAAAAGGTGGGTAGATTTAGAAAGTTGCCTGATTTGAAATTCAATTAGTATTCATTATGAGGGTGACTAATTTATTGGTCAATGATTTATTAAAGAATATGGCTGCACCAAGCCTTACACACAGTAACAAAAACATGTCATTAAAAAAAAAGTGTAGTTTTGATGCCTGAGGTGCACAACTCTTATGTTTTTCTTAAATACATAGCAGAAAATTATACAAATTAAATTTATAAAATAAAGAGCCTAAATTGCCCTCTAATTGTAAGGATCTCAGGTGTGTTGTAGCGAGAGTGCCAACGATTACTTCTGCCTCATCCAGAATTAGCTGCAGGAAAGCAGAAATAATCCAAAGCTCTTGACTCTGTGTTATAGTAGCCTGTATTGCTTTGAGACATTTAAGAGAATAAATGGCATGCACAGCATTCCTGTGTACGGCTTTAATAAAGTCATATAGCAGCAATCCCACAATTCAGACATTTTAACGCGTTCAGGCACTTATTTAGAAAAATTATTTCAATTAACTTTAATTACAGTGGATATTGAGACATAAAACAGAATAACCAGTTAAATCTGATTTTTTTTTTTTTTAAACGAATAAAAAGTTTACTGATTCGGCCCAGAATACGGTTTCTCTGGCTGTAACTATTAACATTCAGCTGCTTTACTTATTTACTTGCTACGTTTAGCGTCGTGGTTGTCATGGCGACACTTCCGCCGGCCGAAGGCTGCTGGCAAGCGAGGTTTGTGACTTTTACGTAAGAGGACGTGGAAGACCTCAGAGCTCCGTGCAGCTCTCTCCGCTCGTTTCAGTAGGTGTTCTGCTGCAGCTATGGCCGAGCAGGCAGCCGCTGTGGGAAGTGACGCTGGAAAACCCACGCTGCGTGACTGGGTTGAAGAGGTGAGTGCTGTGAACCGTCCCCGAGTCAACGTCCCTGTGCCCCCTCAGTTGAGTTTTACTGATACTAACTCATACAATTTGATCATGAAAAAGTTAGAAAATATTATTATTATTATTATTAGGCCCGAGCCAACCGAAGGGTCGGCGAGGAGCCTATTGTAATCGCAAGGGGCGAATGAGCAAAAATGGGCGGAGTCGCATGGGACGCGGTCGAAAGTGGCCCCGGACCTCATAGGGACGTGCGCCATGTCGAGACGTTTCCGAAAATGTATATATGCGGGTCACTGGAAAAGCGCATTATTGGAATCGTTAGAATTTGTCATTAGGCCCGAGCCAACCGAAGGGTCGGCGAGGAGCCTATTGTAATCGCAAGGGGCGAATGAGCAAAAATGGGCGGAGTCACATGTGACGCGGTCTAAAGTGGCCCCGGACCTCATAGGGACGTGCGTCATGTCGAGACGTTTCCGAAAATGTATATATGCGGGTCACTGGAAAAGCGCATTATTGGAATCGTTAGAATTTGTCATTATTATTATTATTATTATTATTATTCTTTTTCTTTCTCCGTCTTTCCCCTCAAATTTGACCCCCTGAACATATACGAAAACTCACCATTTTCGCTACAGAGGTCAGGTCTGGCGAAAAATTGATTTTTTTAATGTCATCAAGAACCAACTCTAAAAGGGGGCTCCACGGCGCCCCCCGGAAAATTCATTTTTCGGCCCTCTATGGGAGAGGCCACGATCAACTTTGTCGTAGAACCACGAAATTGGCGTCACACATAGATCATGTCAGGACAAGCAAAAAATCCTCTTGGAGCACCCCCACACAGCAAACAGGAAGTCAGCCACCGTGGCCTGAACTTTGCCCTCTGCCAATTTGGCGATGATGCACACCTCGTATTTGAAACATCTCCTCTTAGGGCGTTACACCTACAGACACCAAAATCGCTCAGCATAATCTAGACCAGTAGGCCATCAAAAGTTATTCAGGGTTTTCATCAGAAAATCAATGGTTTGGTCGTTAGGGGGCGCTGAACTTGGCCTTCGTTTTGGCCTAAATTACACTCACCTTTTCTGTCATCACTCGTGCATGCTTTGCCAGATTTCTACCAAACTTTAATAACTTATGAAGGGTCCCACAATGAATCCATAAATGGAGAAACAATGGCAATTCCTGCAATAGTGCCCCCTACATAATCAAAATAAATTTTGCATGGAGCTTCAAAATTTTAGTTACTCGTAGAGTTATGAAATTTGGTTTCCACATTCTGTATATGACCCTGATCAAAAAAGTCAATGATACCCATGCCTCATTTTGCACGCCGCCCCCGTGACCACACCCCCAATTCCCCATTGGTTTTCAATGGAAAACCTAACATTTCTGTGTGACACACTTTTTTCAGGTGTTTTGAGCTGTACATTGATCACAAACATTCCCACTAAGGCCCATGATGATGTTCCTTTGCAGAGGGGCGTGGCCCTGGGGCCATGGCGAGCTTCGATCCTTCGCCATGACATTTCGTTTGCCTCTCAATCCCATATACTTTGTCCGATTGCCCTCAAACTTCACAAGTGTGATAATGACCCACCCCTGCACACATCCATATGACATTATTGACTGACAGTCGCAGCGCCACCTAGTGGAACAAGTAACATGCTCTAATTTAAACAGTCATTGTTCAATCTGCACCAAACTTCACAAGCATGATAAGGACCCACCCCTGCACACATCCATATCACATTATTGACTGACAGTCGCAGCGCCACCTAGTGGAAACAGGATTCCAATGATGCATCTAATCTGCTTCAAACTTCACAAGTGTGATAAGGACCCACCCCTGAACACATCCATAGGACATTATTGAATGCCCCTCTAGCGCCCCTAGTGGAACAAATAAGTTGCTGTAATTTAAACAGTCATTGTTCAATCTGCACCAAACTTCACAAGTGTGATAAGGACCCATCCGTGCACACATCCACATGACATTTTTGAATGACAGTCGCAGCGCCACCTAGTGGAATCAGGATTCCAATGATGCATCCGTTCTGCTTCAAACTTCACAAGTGTGATAAGGCCTCACCCCTGAAGACATCCACAGGACATTATTGAATGCCAGTCTAGCGCCCCTAGTGGAACACGGAAGTTGTTGTAATTCAAACACTGATTGTCGAATCTGCACCAAACTTCACAAGTGTGATAAGGACCCACCCCTGCACACATCCGTATGACATTATTGACTGACAGTCGCAGCGCCACCTAGTGGAAACAGGATTCCAATGACGCATCCAATCTGCTTCAAACTTCACAAGTGTGATAATGACCCACCCCTGAAGTCATCCACACAAAATTATTGAATGACAGTCAGAGCGCCACCTAGTGGAAACACAGATTAACTGCTCAAAATCGGGTTTTTACACTTGGCAGTGGAAGCGGCTCTCAGTGGGCTCGCTGGAGGTTTGCATGGCACGCAGGCAGGTCGCTGAGGATTTGCAGGGCTCAAAGGCGGTTCGCTTGTGGTTCGCGGAGGCTCACAGGCGGCGAGGGCCTTCAACGCCGCTTGCGGCTTTAATTATTATTTGTTTTTCTTCTTCTTCTTCTTCTTTCTCCGTCTATCCCCTCAAATTTGACCCCCTGAACATATACGAAAACTCACCATTTTCGCTACAGAGGTCAGGTCTGGCGAAAAATTGATTTTTTTAATGTCATCAAGAACCAACTCTAAAAGGGGGCTCCACGGCGCCCCCCGGAAAATTCATTTTCGGCCCTCTATGAGAGAGGCCACGATCAACTTTGTCGTAGAACCACGAAATTGGCGTCACACATAGATCATGTCAGGACAAGCAAAAAATCCTCTTGGAGCACCCCCACACAGCAAACAGGAAGTCAGCCACCGTGGCCTGAACTTTGCCCTCTGCCAATTTGGTGATGATGCACACCTCGTATTTGAAACATCTCCTCTTAGGGCGTTACACCTACAGACACCAAAATCGCTCAGCATAATCTAGACCAGTAGGCCATCAAAAGTTATTCAGGGTTTTCATCGAAAATCAATGGTTTGGTCGTTAGGGGGCGCTGAACTTGGCCTTCGTTTTGGCCTAAATTACACTCACCTTTTCTGTCATCACTCGTGCATGCTTTGCCAGATTTCTACCAAACTTTAATAACTTATGTAGGGTCCCACCATGAATCCATAAATGGAGAAACAATGGCAATTCCTGCAATAGCGCCCCCTACATAATCAAAATAAAATTTGCATGGAGCTTCAAAATTTTAGTTACTCGTAGAATTATGAAATTTGGTTTCCACATTCTGTATATGACCCTGATCAAAAAAGTCAACCAGACCCATGCCTCATTTTGCACGCCGCCCCCGTGACCACACCCCCAATTCCCCATTGGTTTTCAATGGAAAACCTAACATTTCTGTGTGACACACTTTTTTCAGGTGTTTTGAGCTGTACATTGATCACAAACATTCCCACTAAGGCCCATGATGATGTTCCTTTGCAGAGGGGCGTGGCCCTGGGGCCATGGCGAGCTTCGATCCTTCGCCGTCAGATTTCGTTTGCCTCTCATTCCCATATACTTTGTCCGATTGCCCTCAAACTTGACAGGTCTAATAAGGACCCACCCCTAAACACATCCACGTGACAATATTGAATGGCACTCTAGCGCCCCTAGTGGAACAAGTAACATGCTCTAATTCAAACACTCATTGTCCAATCTGAACCAAACTTCACAAGTGTGATAATGACCCACCCCTGCACACATCCATATGACATTATTGACTGACAGTCACAGCGCCACCTAGTGGAATCAGAATTCCAATGATGCATCCAATCTGCATCAAACTTCACAAGTGTGATATGGCCTCATCCCTGAAGACATCCACAGGACATTATTGAATGCCAGTCTAGCGCCCCTAGTGGAACAAGTAAGGCAGCTCGCTGAGGATTTGCAGGGCTCAAAGGCGGTTCGCTTGTGGTTCGCGGAGGCTCACAGGCGGCGAGGGCCTTCAACGCCGCTTGCGGCTTTAATTATTATTATTGCAGTGCGAGCTCAGTGTAATTGTTCGGTGCACAGTAGTGGTAGCCAGCGTGACTGAGGAGAAAACTGATGGGCATGCGCAGGTCAGACTTTGGGAAGTACCCCTCATGTCTCTTTGAAACTGAAAACAGGTCGTTCATCAGCTCGTTTTTAAGCATGAGCCCACTCAAAAACTGCAAAACAAATGGAGATGTGTTGAGGATATTGTGCACTCACTGTCGGCTGTCCTGGTGTGTAGATGGATCCATGCTGCATGTGGTTCATGCCAAATTCTGACCGTAGCATCCCAACACTGGAGCAGAAATCGAGACCAATCAGACCAGGCAACATTTTTCCAGTCCTCTGTTGAGTTGCTGTTGCTTTCAGCTCGAAGCAGTCTGGCCATTCTCAGAGTTCTGTCGTCAGCAAGTGTCATGGTCCTGGGCCGGTGGTCCAGTGTTTTGTGTTCTCTTTTGTATTCCTGTTTATTTCTAGATCCTTGTGTTTCCTAGTGTCAAGACTGCGTCTCGGTTCCCCCTTCTGGCTTCCTGTTTTATTTTGATAGTCGTCTGGTCTCTGTCTGTTGTGTTCAGTTTTGCTTCCCCTGGTCTCGTCAGCGTTATTAGCCTCACCTGTGTTCCCACCTGTTTCCACCTACCTCATTAGCCCTCCTGTGTATGCCTGTCTGCCTGTTGTTGTGTTGCTTGTGGTGTGTTGCTGATCCGGTCCAGCCCTGCCTTGTGCTTGCTCTCCAGCCAATAAAGCTGAGTTATCCTTACCTCTGTCTGGCGTATCCTGCATTGGGGTCCTCCTTCCTGCCTGCCACACAGCCGTTCCATGACAGAAAGTCATTTTCACCCAGGGAACTGCCGCTCACTGGATGTTTTCTCTTTTTCAGACCATTCGTTGTGTGGGAAAATCCAAGTAGATCAGCAGGTTCTGAACCCAGAGCATCCACGCCATGTTCAAAGTCACTTAAATGCGATGTAATCAGCTGATTAGATATTTGCATTAACAAGCAGTTGAACAGGCATACCTACTGAAGTGGCCAGTGACTGTGAATAAAAACGGCTGTTATTCCTTAATGTTTAATGCAATACTTTTGTAAAACCCTTTGAAATAAAGCTGAAAGTCTGCACTTCGATCATGTGTTGTTTGATTTTGATGTCCCCTGTGGTATTGCACAGAGGCAAAACTATTAAAAGCAAACAAACATTGTTTTAGTTTTTTATGGTTTTTTTCCACCCATTAAATCCTGTGACTTTTCATTCAGGGAGCTGCTGCAGATCGTGATACAGAGGATACAAACGCACAAAAGCAGAGACGTGGACACAAAGGGATTCTCACGTCAGACCTGGAGTCAAAGATGGAGTCGGTGACCACGCACAATGCAGCTTATGTAGCTCCAAAGAGTCCAGGGGTGAGGATACAGGGTATGTGTCTTTGTCTTTCACCAGGCAAAGTTAAAAAAAACATTATTATGAGCCATGTACAGACTAAAGAAGAGCTGAAAGAGGTTATTGAGGTGGAGGTATCTTATAGAGCAGCAAATGACTGTGACCTCTCTTTATTTCAATTCAAAAATTGTTTTTTCGGCCCATTTTCTGTGCATGCTCTGTTCATCCTCTCTTTTTATATTGCCACGGTTCAGGCACCAGAGGCGAGCTGTTGGAAAAACACATTGCCCAGATGATAAGGTAAATGAACTATGAAAAAGTCCTTTGATGCTAAATGAATTATTTCTGGAAGTGGTTTGTTTATGGAGACGAGGAGCGCTGCCTGACCGTGTCTTGATGGGGAAAGTGATGCAATATTTACATGCCTGGGCCTGTTCTGCTGTTCAATCGCAGCTGTGATACCTTTTAAATCAGACTTTATGGTGTTATTTTACACAGGGGCCGGTGCCCCTTATGGGGTCTGTGAAGTCCATCCCCTCAGAGGTGGTTGTTAACATCCATCACACGTTAACTCCTCATAAAGACCACGGAGCATAATGTGTTCAGTGAAGACTGTTTGACCAGTAGTAGACAGTGTGTCATCATTGGGTTTTAAGCCATACACTAAATTTCCTGGCTTTTATAAGCAAACACCAACGCTGCTTGATTCATACTGTCCAGTAACCCCTGTGTGATTTGGCTGATTGGCTGTTATGTGAAGCACAATAATGTGTATAAATAACCCTAGCCAGATGGGAGATTGGCAGAGTATGAGGCTTAGGGTTCCACTTCAGTCTTGTTTGACATATTTTATATACAGTATAATACCAGAGAGCCATTGAGTGTCATGAAATGATTTGAATAGATGATGCTTACACAGGGCAGCCTTAAACGCCCCGCATACCATCAGCTCACCCACACATGTTTGCATTTATGAGCGCTCTTCTCAGGGCTGTGTGGGCATGAGCAGACTGTGCCTGGCTAGTAGCGTTCCTTGCACCTGCTCGGGCGAGACGATTTTACTATTTCTAGTGAATGCAACAGTTCGGTTTGTGTGCTATATTCAGTCAATGTCAAGAGATTTGGAAGTAAGGGAAAACCATCTGTCATCCTGACTTGTTTGCTCAGGCATCGTTCCAGGATGGTTACTCTCACTAGGAAATGAAGCAAAAGGACAAATGCATGTAAAACCACCCCCCCTCAGAAGCAGTTGATTTTTTTTATTTTATTGTACTTTTAATATACTTTAGTATATTTAATCTAGGCATGCAAAATTTAACCTTCATACTATGAATATTTTCTGAGTTTCAGGCCTTCAAAGTTCATAGGAGTGGAATGCAATATTGCTTATTACGCCCTCATAGTTTCATAAGTGCAGAAGGCAGCCACAGGTGGAAAAACACGTTTAAGCTGTTAAAAATCAAACCAAATCCACTCCAAGTGTCACGATCTGAAACCAAAAATCTTGTTTCTGTGACCAACTTTGAGCATCACTTCCGATGGATGTATCATATTTTCAATAGCAAAGCTGCACCGATTTATTGTCTGTAGCAGAAACAAGTATTGGTAAACTGGATGTTTGAGCTGTTTTCTGATAAAAGGTGCATTTTGGCTAAATTTTCAAGGGTGATATCAGCATGTGGGGGACAGGTGGCTGGTCATGCCAGCCTCATCTTCTAGCAAAAATACTTAATTGATCTTCACCTGTTCTATTTGATAATTTGGACACATCACTTTGATCACATAACTTTAGGTCCTTATTTAAATATACTCAAGGCACTGCGGGGGGGGAATCATCTGATTCTGAGGAGGTCGAGTGGGAAGCGGTGAATCCATCCATCCATGTTCTGCTGTTTATCTGGGTCTGGGTTGTGAGGGCAGCAGTGTAAGCATCCGGACCTCCCTCTCCCTGGCCTCTCCGGCAGGCGGGGACGCCAAGGCTTTCTCAAGCTAGCCAAGAGATTCATCTATGAGGCATCGTAATCAAAACAAAGCCATATAATTGCTTCATGCAGCACTTAAAAAACTATATGCGCTGGATCACAGGCGAGAGCTGCTGCTGGGTACTCAGGTTCATCATCGTCTTGTTTTCACAGTCAGAAGATTCACGCTGACCTGAATCCACCAGCTCCCAAAACAGACTATTGCTCCACAACCAGGAAGGATTTCTGTGTGGAGGGATTTGTGCCCCTTAAACCTGAAACAACACAAGTACGTAGATTTAGAAACTCTCTCTCTTTAACTAAACTATGTTGAATCAGGTTTGCAGATTAACTGTTCAGTGACAAGAAAATGTGTTTAATCACCCCAGACAGCAACAATCTGATTCCAAAACTAACCCATTTTTTATTTTATTTTATTTTATTTTTTTTCAGCTACACATGTAAATTTGTTGTGGTCACGTGAAAAAAAAGTAGCAATGAGAAGCAGAAGGTAAAATAAAATCTGGCTTTGATATTTTTCTGGTCTCATTTTTTCTCCAGGTTCATGACTATAAGTCCGACCAGGCCATCACATTTTGGAGTGAGAATTACCAGCGGATACAGGTGTGTCAGATTGTTTTATCCCTGGTTATAGGTTTTTCATTCTTTAAACTTTAAGAACTGTTGTCATTCATACTAAAATCTAATTTCATTTCTATTTAAGATATTTATTTATGGGCTGAAAGTCACATGTGATCCTTATCTGATGATGAACACTTGGGTTTTTAGTCTGTGCTTAGGGCCTCAGCAGCTGTTTTATTCTCTTAAAAAAAATAACATTTAGCCACTAATGGCACCATATAATATGTCAGGGAAGAGCAGCAGGAGAGCTGCACTTATCCACCAAGGTCAGGAGGACGATGACTACAGACTGCATTCAGAGCTGCTTCTTTTCTTTCTTTTTTTTAAGCGTCTCTCTCTGCTCGGTGAATTTGCATGCTTTTTCGTTTCTGTCAGGTCCTTCAGTCGTCAGTCTGATGAGTTTAATTGACTTCTAATCAAGAAGCAATTAGTTATAGTGTATTTTTGTGTTGTGTCGCAGGGTGTGACTGCCGCCCAGAGCTCGAGGGCACCCTTCAGGAAGTCGGCTCTGTTCAGCACGCCCATCGGCGAGCGGCTGGACGAAACCGATCTCCCGCCTGACAGCTGAGAGAGTACGCCGGCGTGTCGCTGCGTCACGTCGTTAACAGGTGTCGTTAAAGTGGTAATCCACTTTAAAGGTTACATTTATCTCTTATGATAGTGACACCTCACGGGCTTGCTTTATTTATTAAAGAGACCTCAGAAAACCACGGTTATTAGTGGCACCCATGTCTGTTAAGCGAACTGGCATTGCCAAAACACCAGTTATGTCACCGTGTGTCACGAATCTTGTGCAAAAACCGGAAAACCAGCATATATTCTATATACCTGACTGTCAGTGTAATGACAATAAAGATGACTTGGATATGATGAATATGCCGTCTGTGTCCAGCTTGCCTGAGCTGTTTAAAAAGTTGCATTTGAAATTGCCCGCTGCTTAAAATAATGTTACTCCATTTATGCTCTCTCCTCTAATGTAGCACTAGCTAGGTGCTAAGTACTGCAACCAAAACTTTATTTACATCTGCACCATGAACACATCCCAGGGATGAGGTGGAAAGAAGGATGGTTTTTAGGTGCCAATGGGCTGTGGGGTGTCATTATTTTCTCATTGCTGAGCAAGTATCTCCATACGATCAGTGGAAGCAACGCCAGGCTGCAGCTCGTGACAGAGTAACTCATTCCCAGTAATACGCATTAATCTGCAAATCAGATTTAATTGCTCATTAATTGAAGATTGTCCCGGCCCACTTAAACCCCTGGTAACAAGTACAGATTGCCTCAACAGCAAGAGGTACCAAGAATCCTGACTGGAAGAAAGTGGGAAGGTTTTTGGAATGCTAATAAGACCTCTGGCCCCAAAGAGGGACTCAGTTCCAATCAGCCAGTCGTGTCATTCAGCGAAAGCACAGCAGACATTTATAACTGTCTCAGAACCCAGTGTTGTGAAACACCATCTGTCCACTTGATTATGTACACATAGCACCAGGTTGGACCCCTTAGAACTGCCCCAGAGTAATTCTTCACTGGGATTTTGGTCTACATTGTGATAGCATCACACAGCTGCTGCTGGTTTGTCAGATGCACACTCATGATGGGAATCTTCCACATCCCAAAGGTGCTCTGTTAGATTGAGATCTGGTCAGCAAAAATACCCAGCTTGGCTTTGGTGTTTAAACAGTGCTCATCTGGTACTAAGGGGCTCAAAGCGTGCCATTAATACCCCACGCCATTGCTCCACCCTCAGCAGCCTGAAATGTTGATACAAGGCAGGATGAATTCATGCTTTCATGTCGTTTATGCCAGATTCTGACCCTACCATCATCGTCAAAACAAAAATCAAGGCTTATCAGATCAAGGCAATCTTTTTCCAGTCTCCTGTTGACCAGTTTTGGTGAGTGTGTGCAAATTGTAGCCTCAGTTTCCTGTTCTTAACCAACAGGAGGGGCACCGGATGTGCTCTTCTGCTGCTCAAGCCCATCGTCTTGATTGTGTCTCCGGGCATTGAGCTGCTGCCATGTGATTGGCTGATACATATTGGTTGGATAGTTGTGTGAACAAGCAGGTAACAGGTGTACCTAATAAAGTGGATGCGGGTGAATGCATCGTTGAAGTATAACATTTGCAACTGCACAGCTACTTAAGTACAGTCCAAGAATGAAAATGGAGAGCTTGAAATGACCGTAATAAGTGGACTTTGCACCCTGCGTCTCTCTCACTGTTGATGGAGCTGTCATGCCTCCCTGCAGAGGATAATGCAGGTTTTGCTGATTGATGGGTGGTGCAACTTTGTGACAGTGACAGCAACTTCAGTACTTTCTGTGTGTGACGGTTTATCCTACAGTTTCCACGCGCTGTGCGCGCCTAGCTAGTGGTTTGTTTACATCCTCCATTCATATTATATGTGTAACGTGTCTGTGCAGCCAGATGAGATGCTGAGTAACAAAAAAGGCACACTTTTATTTCTGACACCAGGTAAATATGTCACCCTTAAAGAAGAAGAAAAAAAAATAACAGCACAGGGGAGAGCTTCTTCACACAGACCCACAGCATGCAGATTTAACACAATGCATCGCTGGGAGTCACACAGTGTATGCTACAGATTCGTGTACGTCTTCTGTCAATCAAAGGACAATACAGGGCTCTGCTGATCCTCTCTGAGCTTTCAACAGGGATTAGTAGGTGGTAGCTATGGCGACAAGTAATTTTTAGCGTATATCTCTGCAGTTCCAAACATTTCATTATCTCACAGGATCATACAGGAAAACCAATTTGCCTCTGAAACACAAGGGCTCAGGCGGATTTGTACCTAACACGTCAAATGAAATGAAACTGACATTTTGTTTCAGCTGTGTTATTTATGCATGCCAAGCTACACTGTACAATAAAAATCATCAGACAGTCCAGTCAGTGAAGTCATTTTCAGGTCAGAAGCTATTTTGTAGACGTCCTCGTCCCACATGTCTAACTGCTGTTTTCACATAATTTAAGTGACTGTATTCACGTAATATAAGCGCCAAGATTACGTCATTTTGAGTTAGAAGTGACCACATTTGGACAAAAGGGTGGAGCGCTACGTTATCAGCCAATTGGTCGCAAGCTTGGTGAGAAAGCTGAACGATTAACTGTAAGGGTACAACTCGCACACACAAAGAAAAACATCTAAAAGCGGAGAGGTTCAGTTCAGCTATTCCAGCTTGCAGGACTGAATCCCAACAGATACAACAGGTTTGCAAAAAGACTTCCAGTCCTATAGGTGTTTGTGGGGGAAAACGGGAGCAGCCAAAAACAAGCTTTAGGCTATGGGTCGTGATCTGGCTCGCTTTTGGACAAGTGACCGTCAGAGGAACTGCAGTTTTTTTTTGCACATCCATACTGGCTTCATTCTTCAACCCTCCAGTTTGTCCCTTGGTCCTCGCTAGTATTGGCTTTTTGCTCTTTAATTTAATTTGAAGAGTCTTTGCTTTTACTGCTTCCCTGAAGGTATTTGTAAAATCCTCAAAAGCCTCCAACCTCTGAGAGTAAAAGAAATTCTGTCTCAAACACAACAAAGCACATTGTCATATTTACAAACAGAGCCAGAAATAGAAAGAGTCCCCGCCAAGTTAAAAAGCTGATGTTGCTCCTTTTTTTTAATAGTTTTGTCATTTTTAAATGTGCATAAGTCTGGGGCTCATCAAACCTGTTTTCCAGAGCTTAAATAGGCGTCGAAGACATTTGACTTTTACACTGTACTCAGAGGAGGTGTTGCACTACAAGGTCTGAGCTGTATGTGGAAAAGCAGAAAATAACAGATGACAGGATGACAGACAGACGGCCCGGCCAGCTCATGGAAGTTAGCGGATCGGCGTGCGGTTCAGTGGAGACCCCCACTTCACTCGCTGTGGCTCTAACAGGCGTCGGCATGTGGCACGCCGCCGTGAGAAAGTGGGCGGTAATTAGAGCCGTGCAGGAGGGGAAGATGCTATCCAGCAGAGATGAAAACACATTCTCTCTCTCTCTCTCACACACACACACAGACACACACAGACTCCCAAACTGATGAGCTTCTAATGAGCAGTGATGTCATTACAACCAAAGCACAGCTGTCTACTGCCAACTCGCATTTCCTCCTCTCTGCCTGTCCACAGGCTGCAGAGACACGATGCTCGGCTTGACTGAGGCACGCTCTCTGTATTTTAAACTATAGTAATAATAGTCGTGGTGGTTTTGGGAAATGTAAAGTGATTAAATTGGATAAAGATGGAAGCATCCATTACTTAGTGAAACTGAGCGATGCTCCACATTCATAGGGTAGCAGCTTATCGATCATAAGGTACGCCCACCATAAAGCGTGCCCTGCTATGCCGTGTACTGTGAAGGGAGATAAAAGGATTTGTGAGGTATGTCAAGGTTAAAGGCAGAGTTTTCAGTCTCATGAAGATACCCCTCGTTATACCTGCTTTGCTCACCACGGTAGCTTAAGATGAAGACATCACCTGGCCCGGATCAGGTTATGTTCAGAGTTTAGGTTTAAGATCAGAAGTGCCAGCTGGAGGGATCGCTCTATGAAACCTGTCAAAGGAAGCTGAGCAGTAAAGTTATATCTTTGGAATTTACTCGTGTTTTGTGGGTGATGTGGATAATGGATAAATATGTTTTTAAGCTTTTCTTAATTACCTGCAAAGTCTCTTATACACTGCTGCAATTGCAGCTACTAGAGCACAGATTAGAAAATCTCTCTATTTGTAGGCTGTTTAGCTCCAGGAATATCCATCCATCCATCCATCCATCCATCCACCCATCCATCTGTTATGGTTTATCTAGGCCTGCGTCACGAGGGCAGCAGCCTGAGCAGAGAAGCATTGCCTAACTTTACTCAGCCATCTCCCCCAGCTCCTCTGCAAGGACACTGAGGTATTCCTGCCTCTCAAGCCTGCTGAGGGATGTGTAAGAGAGATGTAATCTTTCCAGCGTGTCCTGAATCTACCCTGGGGTCTTCTGGTGGGCCAGCTCATCTGGTTCCTTTCATTGTGGAGGAGTAGTGTCTCTACTCTGAGCCCCTCCCAAATAGCTGCACTCCTCACCCTACCTCTAAGGGAGAGTCCAACCACACATTGGAGGAAGCTTACTTCTGCCGCTTGTTTCTGCAATCTCATTCTTTCGGTCACTGCCCAGAGTTCACGACCACAGGTCAGGGTAGGGACATAAATCAACCGGAAAATTAACAGCTTCATTTTAAGCTCAGCTCTCTCTTTGCCACAACAGACCCCGCCGCTGCAGACGCAGCCCTATCCCGTCTGTCAGTCTCCGGCTCCCCTCTCTCCTCATTCGTGAACAAGATTGGAAGATACCTCCACTTGGGGCCACAACTCATCCCTGACCTGGAGTCGGCACTTTCTGGCTGAGAAACATTGCCTCAGACTTGGAAGCGCTAATTATCTTTCCCACCACTTCACACTTGGCTAGTGCACGTTGTAAGCCACCACTTGATGAGGCAAACAGAACCACGTCATCCACAAAAAGCAGAGATGAGATCCTGAGGCCATCAAAGTGGAAGCCTTCTGCCACTTGGCTCCACCTAGAAATTCTGTCCATAAAAATTATGAACAGAATCAGTGACAGAGGCCCTGGCGGACTCGAACACCCACGGCGAATGAGTCCAGCTTACTCCTGGCAATACGGACCAGGCTCTCACTGTGGTTGGACAGGAACCAAGTGGTTTGTAGCAATGGGCCAGGTACCCCATACTCCCAAAGCACATCCCGCTGAATTGCAATCAAATGCCTTAAGCAATACCTAATCAGTGAAATGAATTTAATCTTCATCAGGTCACAAACTAAAGTGATTTCGATATCTCTGTCATGAGGCTGTGAAACAGTCAGTCCTGAATGTACTGAGTATGCTCAGATGTTTAAAAATATTTGCTGAGGTAGACATGCAGGTAGATACTCCACTCATGACCTGAATTAACACACCACCTTACTGGCTGACCACAGATCAGATTCTTTCTTTCTTCAGCTGTGTGCCCCGGAACCACCAAGTGGGCAGCAACGACATGCACGCACACACAGACACACACACACACACATAAAGACAGCCAAATGCACATGACACACTCATCCACATCAACTCATTTACTGACGTGTGGGCGAATGAGTCCCCCAGAGCTAGCAGCCACACCATAACGCAGTCAGCCCGACCCCCGGTGCCCTGACCAACCTCTGCCTGATCTGGGTGCAGGAATCAGGGGTGTGGAAAGACCCGCCAGCTCCCCTCCCCACTCATCTGGAAGGTGAAACGTTGGCTGCATGCGTTAGAATATGAGTGTATGAGCATGACTGACATTCAGCCACGCTTGTTTGTTTTTCAATAATATTAAAACCAAGTCATGTGATCGATTTCAATTTTGTCCAAATGAAAAATTGGGCAACAAAAGTTTAACCTATTAATCTTAAAAGGTTAACAGCAAAGGTTAGAGTGCCCCTCTAGTGGCTGCTGTACTAAATTTCTGTAGGTTTAAAAGATGCAATTTTAGAGGGACCTTCACTGTTTTGGGGGACAGCACAAGGTCACTTTCTGGGATTGAAAAAAGCACATTAAGTGTTTTTTCAGGAGGATATGGTGAAATGTTGGAAGGGCTCTTTTCTCACGTTACACCGTATGTGGAGGCAAATATCAATAACTACACCACAAAAGAAAATCCAATAATGTAAAAGTAGTGCCTGGTCCATGAATGAAAAATGTTTTACTGAGTTTATTGAACAAAATATTTTACAGTATCTTGGATATACATATATACATATTATCTTGTACTGTGTCACACGGCTGAACCTCCTGCAGTGGCATCGATTGCAGCACCGTGCCTCCACGCTTCATTGGAAATAGGAATACATCATGGACAAACACATTATACAAATCTTAATATAGAAAGCACAAAAAATAAGAATTTATCAGTGAAAAGTACCCACTCTCAGGACAGAAATTCTTCATACAAAAACAACTTTTACAGTTTTATTCTCTCACTCGCGCTCTTTTTTTTTTTTTTTGCAGTTTCAGTATGCAGGTAATAAATATACCTGGAATTGCCTCTCTGTTTTTGTTGTATGGTGTCGTTCACCTTTCCTCTGCAGGGAAATCACCATTAAGGACTTATTCTAGAACAAATAAAAGAAGTGGCTCGGTTACTGGAGCTTCTGCTGGCGTCTCCGCCGCCGCCGCTGCTGCTGCTGCTGCTGCTGCTCTCACATAATCAGCAGGCCTCTCAGATAACATACACATCAGTCTTCTCTCCAAGAAGCCAGTACGTTCTCATTTTACCTTTGCCCTGGAATAACAGAAATCAATAGGTTCATCAATGGAGATGAAGAGTGGGGAGGTTGTTATCCTCTGCTGACCTTTGTTTAAAGGTGATTCTGTAAAGCTTATATGTCCACTTTTTCTCACAGAAGACACATATTATATACTTTAACTATATATACATGTAAAATTACATTTCTAAAGCTTGTTTCTCCAACACGTCAAAATCTATTTTATTTTACTGCTGAAGTATTTATCTCCTAGCATTATTAAACAGTTTTAATTGCTGCTTTTACCTCCAAGTAACCAAGTTAGTTGCATTACAGAGTCACTTTATTAGGTACTCTTTGCTAGTATCAGGTTGAACCCATTTGGCCTTCAGAACTGCTTTAATTCTTCATGGCACAGATTCAACAAGGTGATGGAAACATCCATTCTCCTCTGACCTTTGACATCAACAGGGCATTTTCTCCCAGACACCTTCTGCCCACTGGATATTTCCTCTTTTTTGGACCATTCCCTGTAAACCCTAGAGAGGGTTGTGTAGGAAAATCCCAGTAGATCAGTTGTTTCTGGAATACTCAGACCAGTCGACAACCATGCCACGTTCACTTAAATCACCTTTCTTCACCATTCTGGTACTCAGCTTGAACTACAGCAGCTCATTTTGATGTCTGCATGCCTAAATGCAGTGAGTCACTGCTGTGTGACTATAGAAAATATCTGTCATGGATCAAAGAAACAATATGAATATGGCAAACACAGATGCAGCTGTTTAAAAACTATTCTAGTTGCTAAGAAAATTGTTTGTTTGCTCGAGGGATAAATACACCAAAAATCTGCTGTGTTTTACCAATTTACCTAAAAGCTTGTCACATTTAAAGATATTGATCTCCCCTCCCCGGATTGTTAAAATCAATCACAGTATTGTCACTCACACTTACAGCCCTGATTTTACAGGCTGACGCATTAATCAGTTAATTAAACCAACAAGCCTCATGCTGATCTATAATGAAAATCATTCATTAGGTAGGTTTATCAGTGACGTAGCCTACATTGCTCTTTATTTAATTCATGTTTCCAATACACGTGAACTCACTTTGAAGAAAAATGGTTTATGTAATTTGATTTCACTCAGACGCTGGGTTCTTACCTTCATTTCTACATCTCCTCGTAATTGGAGATCAAAGTAACCAAATTCATCCAGCACTTCTTTGGTGGCCGAGGACACGTGGATCTTTAAGGCTGGAAGACACGTCAAACACGGGGTGAATGACAAGTAACGGCTCACATACCTGCTTTCATCTCCAACCTCAAGATAACAGCACACAGGAAAACTGTGGAGACGAGCCAATGCATCAAAATACTAATGGTGATGAAAATCCGCATTGCTTTGTCCAAATAATGCACACAGTGCAGGGATGTGATTCCTGCCCGTGAAGCTTCGTGCTGCACTGTTAATCGCTGGCTAAGGGCCCTTAGCTGTAAGTGCCATCAATTATTTAGCAGAGGAAGCACAAAACAGGAAGCGACTCAGTAGTTAATCAATACATCTGAAGATTCACTCGCAAAATATCCAGCCGCAGATTCATAACACCGTGCTGCTGTCACTGCCAGTTAGGAACAGAAATGTCAGCATGAAAAGCATCAGACTCAGCAGGTCACTGCGGCTTATAATTAGCTAGGAAATCAGATTTTTTTTCCTCAGGAGTGCTTCCATCAAACCTCATTAACAAATGAGGCAGAAACAGAAATAAACAGGTACCGTATACAGTAGTAAAGAGTCTAGGATTATTTACTGGTACTTCTTTAGGACCCAAACTTGTTTGTCAAATGTGATATGTCTAAAATGTGAACACCAATATTATCTTACTGTTTCTCAGCCATTAGCTACATTTATCTGTTAATATGACCATATTACATAGTTATCTTGACCCAGAAGCATGGAAACAAGCCTGCAATTAAATTGCATTTTTTCTTATTTTGACCAGCCACCTATCTGACATGGTGATATGATCCTTCACAGTTTACCCAAAATGCACTTTTTGAAGTTTGGGGTGAGTCCTGTATCTTTGCATGACTTTGTTAGATATACTATAAAAATCAACTAATTCTAAGTGGGTGAGGTGGGAGGGCCTGACTGCTTTTGCACAGCTAACAATGTAAACGCCAATGGGCCCAGGATAGATCCTTGTGGGACAACTGAATGGTAATTGATTATAAAAGCTGAAGCTAGATGTAAGAAAATGCTGGAAAAAATGAAGTGAATGGCACCAAATTTCAACCCACCCATATAAAAATGTTAACATTTTGCATGCCTTCATACATCATCATATACTTATAAAAGTTCTAATTTCTAATTTCCAGTAAAACAGTTTACACCAACTAAACCAGAGTTGGGGATTTTAATATATGAACATATGGCTGACAAATTGAAGGAAAACCCAACAGTAAGTATCAAAGACAAAAGGAACCGGAGCGCAATGATTCATCAAAAGCCTTGACAGACTAAAATAATTTTCAGACCTAGTGCAAAGAAAAGTTTTAATGCAGCTCAGTTATTTTGATCCCTGGGTGATGTCGACTGATCTGGATCCTTCCGATATTTCAACTTTAAATTTGCTTCACGGTACAGTTTGGATTCTCATCTCTGACAGTCACAGATGGAGGACAAGCTTTATCTGCTTTGCTAACACTGGTGTGATTCCCACAAAGCTAACAAGACAATGTTTTTTAGTGAGTCAGTTTCTTCCTGTATTATTTTTGTGTCTCTAGCTTCTTCTTCTGTTCTTTTTGACATAAGTAGTAGTTTAGTTTATGTCCCCGTGGTTTATCAGTTATTTTTAGTTGTGTTTTCATGTCTCCCTTCATATCCCCCCCCCCTCAATCTCTGTAGTCATGTTTAGTAATAGTCTCAGCTGTTGGGCTTTATAACTTGAAGATTAATTTTCTTTTACTTCCTGTTTTTGAGAGGGCTGAATATAACGTGTGGTACTAACTGTTTACAGGACAGCTGAATTTTATGATCACAGGTGTGACACTGTTCACGGCAGTTTTTATCATTCAGGGCCGCTTTTCATTAAATATACGGCATGGCTCTATGTTTTCATCTAGCACGAGTCATCGCCATAGTTTGTATGTTCCAGCCGTGTGCCACGCCTCTTTCATACATCCTCTCTCCTCTGTTCTACAGATGCATTTGAGACATCCTTCATCCTGGCATACTGAGATTAATTTTCAAGTCACAGGCAGAAGGACAGAGGAGATGAGGAGGCACAGATTAGAGAAATGGGAAAAGCCAATAGTCCTGTCTCTCCTCTTCTCTTTATTGGATCTGCTTTCCTTCCTGTTAGTCTCCCGTTTCCAGCTTTCGTCTCCTGCGCTTTCATATTTCCCGGTTTGTGTTTTTCTCCCTCTGTTGTTTCATTTTAGACTTCGGTCTATCGGCTCTGTGTTCATCATAAACATTATCGGCAGCACTACACAAACCATTTAAATATAATGAAAATTTAACTTAATACAAAGCAGCTGCAAAGCGATGGCAGCCTCAAAGATAAGAATAAGCTGTTGAAAATTCGGATTTATGTTGTGACACTGGCTTTACATCCGACAGACACCAGAGAGGGAGAAACGCAGCGACACTCACCTTCTCCGTTCGACTCCATTCGGGAAGCTGTGTTGACAGTATCTCCAAACAAACAGTATCTGGGCATTTTCAGGCCCACCACGCCGGCGCACACCGGACCTGTAAAAACATACACTAAATATGGTCAGATTTTATGTGGGGAAAAACAATCATCATACTTGAGGAGCTGGGAAGCTCTGTCATTACCACACCTCAGTGGAAATGTTAAATGTGAGGACAGAGGTGTGAGTGAAAGGAAACACAGGATGCTCTAAATCACAGCAGTGACGCTGAGCGCCAGCCTACACAAGCTGGTTCGTTTCAGCTGCACGTCAAGTACCTGAACAAGAATATAAACAGTGCCGAAATGAGCTGGCACAGTCTAAATACTGTGTAAGAGCCCTCTTATAAATGATGTCAGACTAACAAGAACAAGGGGGGCTGTTATGCTCATTTCTAGCTCATTATTTTTATTCTTGGACTGCACTGGACTTCTTTTGATTGCTGCAGCAGTTTGTCTTCTGTCTGAAATAAGCCAGTTTAGCTCCTCTCCCTTTAAGGCAACTTTCTTTGTAAACAGCTACTGAGCACAGAGTTCCTGAGACTACCATATTAGGGGAAAAAAAAAATCCTTTTTCTATGACATCACATGATGCTAAGAGTAGAAAAAAACGCTTTGAAACAGAGCATTTAGAGCAGTCTGGCTCATAGGGATTATTTGTACATACATGGACGTGATTATCATGTTTAACATCCACCACTGCAGCAGTTTATATATGACAGAAAATGAGGAGACAAAATAACAACCCCCCTTTAAACTCAATATGTCTAGGTATCCAAAGGTTCTGGATACTGTCAGATAATCTAAGACCCTGGATCGCATGTGATTTTCATAGTCCAAAACCTTTTGTTTGTTTGGGTTTTTTTGGGTTTTTTTTTTGCAGGGATACATATAAAGAATCACTCAACAGTTATTAAAAAACGTTCAAGCGTGGGTGTTCAGAAATCATAACCCAGAGCGTTTAAAAAGACGCACGAGGCTGACTAATTTTATTGGATGAAAAGCAACTAGAATAATTCAGTTTTTCTACAAGCACCCTGCTCATCTAGTTTTAGAGGAGCGAGCATGTGGAGACAGAGAAATGTGCCTTTGGTTAGTTCCCAATAATGTCTGAACAAGCTGCCGTAATTGCAGTTTTCAGGTAGTCTGATTCAGCCCTTTGAATCTTTGATTTGTTCATAAAGGTCGGGGTCGTGCTCATTACCGGGGAGCTTCCCATCTGGGGCCAATTAACGTTCGATAGTCTCAAAGAGCATTTAATAACGAAACAGTGATCTTCCTCTGCTGCGGTGGGAAAAGTAGCCACATCAATGACGAGCATGGAAGCGATCAGTGCAGCTGTACTTACTTATTTTTATTCAGCTCCCCCATGTGTGATCTGATCAGGTATTATTCACCGACTTTGCCTCCCAAGACGAAGGGCAACCTTTTGGGGCTGTCAGTGATCACTCTGATGACCTTTGATGACCTTCAGAGTGATCGGTAATTATTTGCTTGTCTTCCCATCAGTGCATTTAATTGATATTATCATTATTATTAGCTTAGTATTAAACTGAATCTGCCACACTGTAGTTTCATGTCAGCATCTCCCCATGTAGTTGACAACTGCAACACAGAGACGTCTAACCACAAACCCTTTTGAAGCCCTACGCCTGCACATTGAATCTGCCATCCACTGACTGTGACTGGCTCGTTCAGCACTACTGTTTCCTCCTACGCCTTTCTTCTGCCACCGGTTGAATCAACTGAAAGTGAATGGATCGACTCGACTGCCCGCTGGCGTTGAAATCGCAACGCAGTGCAGACACACCAGCACAAGTACAAATGCTGGCAATGGTGGCGGCCACTGGCACGGGCTACATCATGGTTTAAATTAAATGTAAATTAAGCTTCCGTATGTGCACTGAAGCTTCATGAATCCATAATATAAAAAATGAGAGCAGACGGAAACGCGGATGTTTCTGTCTGTTGGTTTTAAATGAGAGCTTTATGAAACTGTGTTTACCTCCTTATCCTAACTTTTTATTTCACCGGGTGTGTGTGTGTGTGTGTGTGTGTGTGTGTGGCCCAGACTAACTGTCAACGCGTGAAATGACTTTGGTGACAGTCGAGTTATTGAATTTTTTTCCCTAATGAAATTTCCACTAAACAAAAAAGCCTTTATTCCCCCCTCAGAAGTGCATTTGGTAAGTGTAACCAACAGGACACCAATGATTGTGCTGTTTGTCCAGCTCAGAGAATGGCTTGAAATCACATGCAGTGTATGAGCCGTGTATGAGACTGTATTTCATAAACAATCTGGCAACTTTGGTAACATTAAACAAACAAATAAAACTTACAGATGTATGTATTATAATTACTCATAATATTGTTTAAGGGTCAAGCAAATTACGGGACTACCCTGATGAAACATGAAGGAAACAGTAGTGTTGGCACGTGACCTCCCTCCTGCTGATGATTTTAGGTACTGACTCTATATTGACCATGAAGATCTCCCAGTCCAAATCTCCAGGCCAAGACTTCCTGTTCCACTGTCAAAATAAAGCTAATTAAGGATAAACTGTTAATTGCTGATGGGTTTCAAGATTGCATTTCAGCAGATGCAATCCCTCATTTGCCTTCACATGTTCACTGTTTTCCTGCATGTGACTAAATCCTGCTCAAACAGAAGAACTACAAATGGAAACCTTAAAGCTTCCGGTGCGAATGTGCGTGTATTCTTGGGCGTTCCGACTCACCTGTGTGTATACCTATCCTGAGTCTCAGCTGGTCGTTGGGTCTGTGTCGGATCTTGAATGTTTTGACCTGTTCTAACAGAGCCAATGACATCCCGGCGATCTCTCTGGCGTGGAGCTTGCCGTTCCGCACCGGCAGCCCAGACACCACCATGTAGGCGTCGCCGATGGTCTCCACCTGAGGGACCCGATCGGAAGAAGAGCGTATCATCAGTGTTAGTCTAAACCTTTTAACAATATAAAGACCTTTACCCTTCAAGTAAATGAATCAGCTGTTCATTTCTATGAGCGACTGTGATATTTTTATTTTTGGCCCATTGGTGTGGAAATGGAAATGTATGTTTTTTAACGTCACATGCTTTGATTTTAGCCAATCAGAAAAAAGCTGGCTTAAACGGAGTAGAAAGGGAGATAAAACTGCTTATTTCAGACAGAGGATGAACTGAGGGGATGCAACTGTGAGTCATGCAAAGGCACTCTAGTAGACTCCTCATAGGTCTCCTTTAACACCGATTATCCTGACGTACCTTGTATACATCGAAGTTGTCGATGATTGCATCAAAACACGTGTACAGATCGTTGAGCAACGTGACAACCTGTAGAGAGAGAAGTTTTTATCATTATATCATTTCGGTGCAGCAAGGAGGAGATAAGAGCTCGAAGTTTTTAACTCATATCCTGTTTCTCCACCAAAAGCATTATGGGTTGATGAAAAATGTAGAAATGCAGGCTGTAAATCCAGCGCTGGACGCTGTGTTTTCTTTTGTTGAAAGGCTGGCAGACTGGGAGACGAGCGTGTCTGTAAAAACCACACAGTCTCTCTGCATTATTTCTGTCTCTGGATGATTTCCCGCTGATAAATCAAATCCACAGATGGAATATTACAGACGCGCAATCTGTCTTAAATTTCGGAAATTGAATTGGCTCGTAATCGTCAAAATGTAGCAGCAATGTCAGCGGCTGGCTGTTTATTCAGAGGCCGTTATTATTATTTGGGCTTCATATTAAATGTTCTTTTTTCCCCCTTTGCTTTTTTTTTTTTTTTTTTACAGCTGTTCTCAGAACCTACAGATGAAACCCATTTCAAGTCGGGACATTTGGTCCTGAATCAACTGTGATTGACTCCCATATAATTCCTGAAAGCTTGCTTAGGACGGTTTCTAACTGAGTGAAGTGACCTGGAAGTAAATGCATCAGGTTTTTGACCTTTGAATGCCTTCTAGTGAATAAGAGCTGCATAAAAGGAATGTAATCAATGTTTCCATGTTGAACTGACAGCTGATGCCTTGAGCCTCCAATAATAAGTGATAAGTGAGCCAGAACAGGGAAGCGAGCGACAACGGAGTTCACCACAAAAGGCAGAAGCAGAGGAGCGATGGACTTGCTACAATGTACTCTTCAGCAACGGTATAATGATAGAAGAAGTCAAAACAAGAAACAAAGAAAATTTTTTATTATTATTATTTTTGGGACTTTTTTTTGTTGCTATTAGTGCGGTGAAGAGGAGACAGGAAAGTAGGGAGAGACAGCTGTGAAGGGCCTCAGGTCGAAGTCACATTTAGCCTTGTGGCATATGGTCGCCTCCCCAACCTGTGAGCTAAACCAACACCCAGAAAATAAAGAAATTTTCTACTCTTTGTCATCTGGGACTCTCCGAGTTCCTGAACTGACCTGCTCGTACGCTATAACCTGACATGACAAGCCAAAATGACACCAGAGCGCGGCGCGAGGCAGCAGCTGAGAGTCATTTTTGGCATGTGCCTCATGACGAACAGCCTAGATCTCCCTCTGTCCGACCATCTCCTCCAGCAATTCTGAGGGATACCAAGGTGTTCCCAAAACATAATCTCTCAGCTGCTCATGTCCTGAGTTTACCCAAGTAGGGCATTGCCAAAATACCTCACCTAGGAGGCGCCCAGACGGCGTCCTCATCAGATGTTAAAAGCACTTCAACTGTGTCCTCTCTGTGAAGGAGTAGTGGCACCACTCTGAGCTCCTCCCAAATGACCAAGCTTGTTATCCCTATCTCTAAAGGGAACAGCATAAGCTTTACGGATCATCGTCTACATGTTGCATCTGTGTACTGTCACCAGGGTGCAATGTCACAAACAACCGGTCTCTGGGCTACTCTTGCTCATGCGAAGACCAAAGTTGCGGCATACAAAGAACTTCCTTATAGTGAAGTAAAGCTGAGTGGTAGACCCAATCAAAGCTGTGCACTTCAGCCACTGATAAACACAATGGAAAAGAAACATAAGTAAATATTACAGAAATCGTCACACTAATGCCTGGACTGCATATTGCCTTTGCCATCATTTTGCAACTACTAACAAAATGTGCGAAATATCGTGGAAAAATCTGTAAACACCTTCTGATTTTTTGCCTATATGTCTCCCTGAGCGGAGCATTAGAAACAAAACAGCGACCCACTCATCACAGTGTTGCTGTGTAGCTGTGCCGGTGGTGAAAACTCGGTTAATTATAAGATTTCACAAGAACGTTTTGTTGATACGTGGCATTTACGCTGCAGCAAAATGTACAAAACTGGTACTTAAACACCAGATTAATGATTTCTGTGTTGTCAATACATGGCCTGACACATATATCTGTAATCCGCATATATAGCTTCATTAGAAATGAGAAAAATCTGCTGGTAGGCAAGACAGCTGACTCCTGGATTTTACTGAAAAATCCTCACCGGCTGACTCCAGACGCAGGTGACACCCATCACATGTCCAAAGAAAGCACTTTGGGTGCGTGATGATCCTCAGGAATGATCTGCAGCATTCTGAACATGGCTGTTTGGGTGCACAGAGTTCTGCTATAATTGCAGGTCAAGACGAGGTGAACTGTTTGATTGACAGGACGATTTTGGTGGTGTGAGTGTATTTGTGACCTGACAGGGTTGGCTCCAGAACTTATTCTCGGCTGGAAACAAAAGCGCCCTCACCTACTGTGTATATTTTTTCATTAGAGGAAATATGTCAACCTGCTTCTTCTTTTTTCTTTTCTTTTCTTTAATTTCTTCTTTATCTGTGCTTTCTCCACAGCGACGAGTCAAGATGTCTGCTGTGAGAAGAAAAAACAGGTCTACAAGGCTTTTTTTTTTTTCTGGCCTTATCAAAGAGCATAACCTGTTCTTCCACACATTTTAAAAGAAACACATTTTTGTTCTCAGGTTGATTCCAGTTCACCGGAGAGTGTGAGATTGTCCATTAGCAGCAGAGACCCTCTTCCAGATGAAGTCTAGAAACCACTTTGGTATTTAAGTGAGAGGGAGATATGTGGTGGCATAGCGTGACTCAACTCTGAGTCAACATACTCTACCATCTAACAACTGCACTATTTTCAGTCGCGGCCCGTGTGTGGGAACACACACTATGAGACACACTGTAGCTGGAGACCCGGTGAGCACTTCCATGCATGAGTAGAGAAGGGAGAATTCACTGCAACTGTGATCACGACCACTGATTTCTTAAAAGCTTTAAGATTAGCTTGGATGTCAGAAAAAGGACAAGTTGGTACTTAAATGCTGACAAAAGCAGACAAGAATGAGATCTGCAATGAGGTATCGATCGCCGTGTACCTGTAGCGGCGTGCTCTCTGCAGACATGGATGTGAAGCCCACGATGTCGCTGAAGTAAATTGTGACGCTGTCAAATGCCTCTGCCTGCACCGTCTCCCCTCTTTTTAGTTGTTCGGCTACCGAGCTGCATAAACAATGACACAGAGAGAGAGAGAGCAAGGATCAGAAAGACAAAAACAAGATGTATATATTTTAATAATGTCGAGTTTTTGAGTTAAAATACCCTCAAAAGATTTGTTTCTTTGAATCGCAATTACATCAATGCCCCGGAGACTCAATTATAACCAGATGTCAGTTTATCCTTGCTAATTCTGCTGACGTTAATTTCCTGTTAATCAAATGATACCAAAGGCAAAAAAGAAAGCAAAAGAAAAACTGTATATTTAATTCACATGTGCGGTGAGAAATGAAATCTGTCCTTCCTCTCAGGCCCTTCTCTGACTGTCTGGCTTTGACGGAGGGAAGGCAAGAAAAAGCAGATGAGTGGGTGAGAAAGATGGGATTTGCTCCTGTGGTGTTATCCAAATGCCTAAACTCGCTATCACATCTGATCTGCCGGCTCACTTTAATGAGCGGCTCGCCTGTCAGCTCTCTCTGTTCCCTTTCATCTACAGTGAGATGGCACCGCGGGGAAATGTGTATCCATTAATAAAACGCAGCACTGGGAGGAATTTGGAGTCTTTAATTAATACAAAGATTTAACACAAATGACAAAGTGTCATTGAGGCCCCCAATTTGCTGTGTTCGAGTTCACTGGGAGTTTTATGCTTTTGGATGTAAGAACATAAATGTGAACACTGCTGTTATTTTTTTTTCTTACTGTGGTAAAATTTGATAGAGGAGGTTTTCAGCTTTCCGTTTCTCCTCCAGGTAGGCCTGTGTTCGCTCCTCCACCAGGTTCTCCAGATTGTTGGCGTACTGCTCCATTCTGGACAGCAGGTTGTTCAGAATACTGGTGCTGCCCTCCCTGTTGAACACACAAACAAACACACATACTATGAAACCTTGTTTATATAGCACCACCCATCTATTTTTCATTGCTTCTCTGGGTCCAGGTAAGGAGTCCAGGTAAGGAGTCCCTTGCCCCAGCCACCATTTCCGGCACTTCTGGTGGGACATGGAGGCATTCCCAGGCCAGCTTAAAGATAATCTCTCCAGCATGTCCTGGGTCTGCCCATTGATCTCTTCCCAGCTGGACACACCCAAAACACCTCACTAATGAGTGATCCTAGTCAGATGTCCAAACCACCTCAGCTAGCTATCTCCAAAAGCCCTGTCCACTTATAAAGCAATTCCTTCATTATGGATCGTTCTGTAGCCGATGTCTGGTCACTAGTTGATACTTCAGGCAACACTCTAATGTATTTGCCTCCTTCTCATATTTAAATCAAGAATATCCATCACTCTCATTGGACGCTGCTTTAATTGCTCCAGTAAAAGTTGACTTTGCATCGCCAGCAGTTATTTGGCCCATTGTTGCTTGAAGTCATTTAATGTCACTGGTATTCTGTGGTCTGTTGTCACCATGCTGTGCGATCACCCTTTATAGAAAGGTAATTTTGTCTGCCTGTAACCCTGTCAACCAGTCACCATCTTACTTTTGGGGTCACTGAGTGCGTAGAAGTCACCAACACTGCTGAATCAACTACAGAGTTCCCAACTTCTGCTGTTTTTAACATCAGCATAAAAACTGTGCACCGGGAGCTTCGTGGCAGAGCAGGTCCTCCTGGTAGGGTCTTCCAAGGCAAAGGCCTCCAGGGTGAGGGGACAGACTAAGTGCAGTTAAAGACCTCGTTAATGACTACACCAAGGAATGCAGGAATCTCACCTGGATATGAGATACCAGAGCTTCACCCTGGAGCCAGGCCCGAGGGGCATTCTGGGTCAAGGTCTTAAATGACTCCAACTTGGTTACTCGAAGGTTAAAGGAGATTAGGACTCAAACTACTTTTAAGCAGTTTCACATCATTTCTGCACAGATTAAATGGTATTAAATGTGCACAACTGAGATAAGAATTATAATTCAGAGGTCTTATTTGAAGTACGTGAGTAGCTCTCTCGCCTCCAACATGACCGCCACTGTTAAACGGGCGAGACACAGTCAAAGCACTGCAGCAGCCATCACTTTGTGATGTGTTATTTCCAGCATACGGCACACATACACAGCAGCTGCTGCTACCTTCCAAAGGTTTGACGACAGATCTCCGTTTCCCTGCTACTGCTGCAATCGTAGCACTTCACATTCATTTTATAATTATATAATTCACGTATTGTATAATCTGGGGGGGGGGTTCTCTCTGGAGATTTTTAGATTCATATGCTTATGCATACGCACACACACACACACACACACACACACGCATACTGGTACACACATTTACTCCGACGGAGCGAGAAGGTGAGTCAGCCACATCACCGTGACGGCTAAAAGCATCAATGTCTGGCATCCTGCCACGTGTCTTCTGGGTCAAGGATCCTACACACGCCCACATGTTTAAGTTTAAAGTACAAAGCATCAGAGGGAGACATGAAGGACTGATGAGTATCAGTGCGCTGAATGCAATCACGCAGGCCAAGCACTGTTTACTGCAGCGCACATCACAGACATCCATATTTTTCCCCACCATTCATCCAGAACTAACAGTAACGGTGGAAACTCAGAAGAGCCTGGATGGCGAAGAGACAATTCAGTTTGGTAAAAGTTTTTTTTTTTGTTTTTTTTATTTGTTGGATGAATATATTAAATATTTGGCAGTTTACACCAGCAGTGAGCAAAATTAAATTTCACGTTAGAACAGAAGAAGACTGTTTCCATCTGCACTTATGGCGTGGGTCTTTTCTGGGACCTCCCACTCTTTTGCTAAGCAATACATGGTTATGTTATGTACTTGGTTCAGTTGGTCTTACTAAACAAGCCGACACAGGTAATGCAAAAAGTCTTTTAACCCTGACAAGCTTCGATAAGTGCTTTATGTTGAACCTGTGTTCTTTTCCCACTTGCCTTTCACCTCCTAAACCAATTTTTCTAATAATCCATGGTCTTTAATTTCAATA